>WAAE01014786.1:78780-160829 GCA_013400495.1 Nicator chloris | reverse complement strand
TTCGAGTCTATTCATTACAGAGGTGCTTGTCTATTTACATTAGTCATTGCTCACAGACTGCTGCATAAGAAAACTGAGGGGAAGGTATTCTTACTTTGTTAGATTCTCTGCATGGTAACAGAACAGCAGCATGGATTAAATATTTGGAAACTTAAAACACGATGGTAGAGTTCCAGTAAGTTGTGTTTATTCTTAAGTGAAACCAGTCTAATTACACTAATTTCACTGCAGTAATGGACAGTAGAATTTGCCGTGCCTGTGGCAAAATGTTCCATGTACTTTGTTTCCTGTGTCTTGCTATTTCAGAGAAGACTGTAGAAAAACCTTCAAACCGTTTGTATACTGTAAAAATGATGTGTAACAGTAGAGTGTACTGCATAAATAAAAGCGTCTCATGCTTCTTCCCCATCAGTCTTCTGGGGTAGGATTAGTTCTGTCCCTTCTTTTGGAACTAAAGCGATGTCTTTATTTAATGAGATCTTTATTTCCATTTCTCTGATTTCATGCACTTTCTCCATCTTTGCAACATGTCTCCACTGAAGAGCTATTGGTCTCTATTGTATGCTCTGTAAAGTTTTGTCTTTGCACATTTTAAATAACCGTGCCTAATGGCTTGCGAATGGGTGCTGCTTTTAGAGAAACATTCCACAGTCCAGTGCATCACATGCTACTAACAAATTTATTCTGATTTCCCCTCCAGAACTTGTTTTCAGAGTTCATTCTTTTGTTCTTTTGTGAACTGCTTTCATGACTCTCAGATGATTTCTCTCTGTCCTCAATATTTATATCCATCCCTGTTTGCACTCTGTGGTCATGTCTATGTTTTGTCATAATTAAAAGAAAAAAAAAAAATCTCATGACTACTCTCAAATTACCTGAAATGCTATCATGCTTCTTTGTAGGAGCTCTCTGGAACACAGAATAACATGAGCCAGTCTTTCATATGTATCTGGACCTAATCTGATGTTTACTATCAGTTTTACCTGCCAGCATTGGATAATTGTTGAGAAAAGAGCATTTTTCCACTGCGTTAAGAAAACCTGTGACTAGTTAAGCTTACATAGATGCCTGTAGAGAGGTAGAAATGATGACAGTGGAAGGCATACTGTTGTATACTCCAAATACGTTCAGGATTATTGCTTCTTAGACTTTACATTTGCAAATGTTGTCTCCACTGAATTTTTTTAAATGTATCTTTTCCTCAGCACTGCTAATTCCCTAGAGACTTACGTATGATATTTATTTTTTGTCCATTTTTAATCTTCTCTTTCTCCGATGTTTTCATGTTATCAAGTTGTTTGTTCTGTCTTTGAGATTATGAATTAAAAAAAACCAAAAACAACCAGAACCCAGCCCTTTAACACTTCTTTAGATGACACCTTTTTATGTGTTGCCATGTTTCATTATCTTTTGTTTGCAGTCATTTGGCTAATTGTTAATTTTCATGACAGTGCTTCTACTCAAGGCATTTTCAGTTTTTTAAAATGAGCTATGACTATGAAATATTTTACTGATATCCAAATATGTGACAGCTACTGCATTTCTTTCTTCCTCTATTTCAGCAATTAAAAGAAAATAAACCCACAGCAACCCACATAACCATATTTAAAGCCTCCAACTTTGGTTAAGTCAATTTTGCTGCTTTGCAGGTTTGTTCTGTTAACTGTGAGCTGTCTGATTGAAGTGTAGTGATATTTACTGCTTCAGTCTTGAAGAATGATTTCCAAGCATTTTTGGGTTTTTGTTAATTTTAGGGAACCTTATTACATGGTGCTAGATACAGCCTGGTCCGAACTCATGTGGTTAGTGGCATCCATGTGCATTGGATGGAAAAGAATGGAAAATTGCTGCAGTGCTGGTATCGTAAAGATTTACAGAATCAGTTGGGAAAAGTCACTCTCAAATGAAAGAAGGAAAATGGTGATAGAAAATAACATATTGGCAAGAATATATAATTCAATTTATTTTTCTGTCTTACCTGTTTTCATCCCTCTTGTGAGTTATTCTTAGTTGTCCCAGGACACAATACACCCAGCATAAACTGGTGCACCCTGCATTCTGTTCTTTGGCACATCTGTTAGCATTTAAATTAATGAAAGTTAAGGTTTTTATTGGCACTACCTCACAATGACCTCTTAGAATGATCACTGTTCTGCTACATTTGCCCCTCTATCAATGTGTACATCATTAAATAAATAAAACCCATAAATTCTGAATGATCTCTTGTCTCAGTGAGCACTGTTGATGACTGTATTCTGATCAAGTCTTAATTTCCACGTGTTGCAGATGGTGTTTGTGGAATATTCCTTTGTGCCCACGTTGTAAGAAAGCGTGAGAGGGAAGGAGTGACCCCAAACTCACCTCCAGCTTCACCTTTTTGCTTCATGTCACATTGCGTTTTCCACTGAAAAATTGACTGGCTGTTTAGTAGTAATTAATCAAGTTCAGGAAGATAAAGCAGAAATAAAGTAATTATACACTGTGTTCTGCAGAAGCTGCAGCATTCAAAGCATGTGGTTTCAATGACCACTAGAAATTATTTCCAGTCTCCTTCTGTGCAGAATTTGTGTAAATACTGAAGTAAAAATATACCAAGCAACTTCATTTTGTCTTCAGAATGAAATTACTCATCAAAAGTTGGATTGTTAATCCTGAGACACAGCTGAAGCAAATAACTCTTGTTTCTGTGTCCTCTCCACAAACCTGATTTTTGTTGACCTTCCTGACTGTTACTTATGTTCTCACAGTGCTTGATCTTTAAAATGCAGTAATGTTTAACAACCACAGGTCACTTTTCAATAACATTTTAGTGCCAGGTCAAGCTCCTCTTTACACTCCTGACTTCTTACTAGTGCATGATTGACATTTTACCTTTTGCAGCACAATTCTTTGAGAAAACTGCCTTATGCAAATCTTGATGATGAGATTAGAGGGTGGTAGGAACCTGCAATTTATAGAACCTTTCTGCATAGAAGAGTGGAAAAAACAGCATTACGTATAATGAGTTATAACTAAGTCCAGGGTTATTAAAAACAAAGAAAAATGTGGAAAGAATCCCCAGTAAAAAGAAGCAGTGTACCTGTCATGTCTAGATTTACTTATTCCAAACTTTGTTACTATATGTGATGTACAACCCATGGCAACTGATCTCTGGATAAGAAACCTTTCTCACACTCATTGTATGAAATGTTACCTCTTTACTTAGGGTATCTGTCTCCATTTGCTAAGAAAAATTTTCTCTATTTTCTTCACCCAGGTTGGATTTTGACCTCTAATATTTTTAAATGAGGTCTTGTGTGTCTTACAGTGGCCTTTACACACAGGCTTTCTGAAGCTAGACATCTTTTTGTGAGGCCATATCTGTCCATTGGGCCGATGCCCTATTACCAAATGAAGAAGCTCGTTCATCTGGCTGAATTTGAAGGCTATAAAACTAATTTTATCTCTCTTGGTTATTAAATATACATTGAATGATAGATTCAGCATGCTGGAGATTCTTTAAGGGAAAGTAGGGAATAAAACACACTTATAGAGTAAGATAGTTTGTAACTGTCACCCTTTATTTTGTCTTCAACTTCGATGTGAAGTGGGAAAGGGAGATTCCACAACACTGACGCTGAAATACAAGCAGGCATAGATGACCACTTTCAAAGTGAGAAACTGTAACACTGTTCTAAGGAAAAACATACAGAAGGATAAGATACAGGCTTGTGCTTTCTGCATATTCAACTATTTCTAGTTGTTCTTTGAACAGTTTTGTTTGGCAAGAGGGTTCTATAGCCTGTGGGACAGCATGTAATCACTTCAGTTTTGTTCTTCATCCTTGCTGCTGACATGGCCCACACTGTGGCCTCTGCAGTTTGCAGCTGGAAGACTACCCTGAATTTTAGGGATCTTTGTGCTTCAAATCCCAGCTCAACTTTAATTCTGCAAATATGTGCCTTTATTTCTTGCAGAGAGAGCCTTGAGATGTGGACTGGATACCTGGGGTTAAAGTGTTCCCACCAAATTATTTTCCCTAAGCATTATTAGGTCTTCTACTCACTAAAACCATAGTCTATGCTAAAAATTTTGCTGACTGGGCTGTGGGGAAAATGTCACAGTGTTAGGTTGGGAAAATGGGGGTTTTGTGTAGTGGGCTTAGCCTAATGAAGGACTGATATAAGGAATAGTTGCAAAAGAGGTTTGCTGGCAGAAATACCATTATCCCTAGGATAATTTGCTGACTGAGGTTAAAATGTAGGGCAAGCTCTGAGCTGGTCTTTGGAAACTTGTATATTCCCTGATCTTTTTTCCAGGTCATGACAGTGGGAGGAATGGGTTGCCGGTGGTTAGGTAGACTACCAGTACATTCCTTTGCTTTTCCCTGTGGAGAGCCTAAAGTTGTGCCAGCTCTGCTGTGCAGCTCTTGTGATTTCTAGCTGTAGAAAGACAAGTCATATAAGCCTTTCTCATGAAAGTCATCTTATTGCAATTGTGATCAAGTCATTTTGTTTTACCCTCTTGCTTTTTCCATGTGCAAAGTGAGAAGACAGTATACATTTGTTTTTTGAAAGTGTTTTGATGATTATTGAATGGTTGAACAAGCCTTTAACATCTAGATGCATCATATGCAAGACTTACTTGAGCACAAAAGTTCTCACCTGAAGAGATGTCCCATTGCTAAGATTTCTTGGGACCTGAGCACAAGCAGCTAGGTGCCCTTTCTGTGATGGGCCTCCAACTATGGCTTAAAAATTCTGGGGATCAGCTTAGGGGTTTTTTGTGTGTATAGTTTTTACTAGATTTTAGATGTCTCTGTATTCATCTTTAATAATATTGTTGATCATTTTAACTCCAAAATTCTTACACCTTGTCTCAGTCTAATATTTGACATTTTATACAAATCAGTTACTTGTATAAATAAGTGTTCTGGTCTCTTATTTGTAGTTGTGAGAGCCTGAATTTTTTATGTGCATGTATGTTTGCTTGAAATTGATGTGGGCTTTGAATCAAGAATAAGTTAGAAATACATTTAAAAATCTGCTTTGCAAATATTTTTTTTCATGAACAGCAGCCTCTTCACAAAACAGTGTTTTGTTCATTCCTTCCCCTCCCACTTCCCCCTCCTCATTAGCTATCTTCCCTTTTAGTAGGGTTTTAGTATGGTTTTTTTTCTGTAGAAGAGTCATGTTTAATTAAAAGTTACTTGCATGGTTTCAATTATAGATGATAATTTGTTTGACTTTACACTCTCAATTGCTTTGAGTAATTTCCTGTAGAAATACATATAATCCATTTGCATGCTTGGAGTATTAGTGTGTTGTTTGCATAGCTTGTGTGTAACACTTAAGGAAACCACTGGGGCTTAGAAAGAACAGATGATGCCTTTTAGTGGGAAGCAGTGATACAATGGCTATTCTTTCTTCTCCTTGCTGAATAGTTATGGAAACAACTTTTTTCACAGAACTGGAAATTATGTTATCAAACCAATATGATGTTTCAGTAAAAAAATGAGAGTTAAGCAAGTGGGCCAACAGTAATGTTACATCCATAAGCATTTGACATAAGTCAGTGCTAATTGGTATTAATTCCTAACTTCATGGCCTCATGTAGTATAGCAGAGAAAATATATATTAACACATCCTAATATGTTGATGCATGTCAGAATTTCATTACAGATAAATATGTAGCTTGTAGCTGCTGAAGATAAGCTAGCAGGAGGCTTACATGCTATTGCACCGTGTATTAAAACCACAGTTTGTTTGGTCTACCAAAATGAACTCTTCTATTCAGTCCAAGTGGGACACAGTATTTGGTTCTGCTCTCCCAGGTTTAGAAGAGATGAACTCAAACAGGGATAGGTGAAGAGAAGGACTCAGTGGCGAGGGAGATGGAGTGTCTGTTTTATATGATGAAAGAGCATGTCTGGGTTAGTCTTGTTGGTGTGAAAGCTGATATGGAATTTGGTTGGTGCCAGTAAGTACACAAGACCACCATTCAGGGGATGTAAACTGTTAAAGGATGGTGCTGCACAGGAGCAGGTGGGTACTAATGCAGCTTGAGTAAGTGTACTTCAGAAGTTTCTTTCTAACTATCAGAATGACGAGGTTCCAAACAAACATCTGATGGGAGTTTGAGGACAATATAAATGGTAATGTTTGAAGTGGAGTTGATTTTTTAGAGTGATTCTGTATCTGCAGTAGGTGCTCCAATGCTGTTTGTACACCAGATGTTAAGATCTAGGTATTTTGGCTACAGATCTCAGTATTTTGGCTAAATACATTTTTCCTAGTACAGCAAAGACATACACAAAACCATGAGATCAAAATTTTGTTTCAGTTCTTAGTGAAAAAAGTGTCCTTGCGACTGATACTGCCTTTAGAAGTGACAGCTCTTTCCACTTTTGTTTGCAACTTCCATGTCACACTGTTTTATTGGTGGAATCCTGTCAGGAAGATCCACATCTTTCTGGCCTCTCTGATGCAGTGAATCTTTCTGTTTTGGTATTGTAGCACGTTTCTCCACAGAAGGGGAGGAACACTCATAACTGGAGAACCGCTAGTGGAATAGAGCTATTTTTTAGGATAGTGTCCTGACATGACAGTTGGGAATTTCAATCCCCAGGAAGGACAAGTGAATGTAGAATTGCGGCTCTTTGAATGAGCGCAGTCCTGAGGAGGATTCAAAGTCAGATGGAAGTGTAGCACCAACCTCCATCTTTAATGAAACAGAGACTTTCAGTTCTTTGAATGTATGGTGGTAGGCACCTCTCCCACAGAGAGACTTCTCAAATTCAAAACCAAAAGATGCTTACTCAGCATTTACAATTGCTCTCTGAAGGCCTGAAGGACATGAGATTGAAGGTACACCAGCCCCTCAGTGTTTCCATTGAAGTGGCCAGGTGCTGTCAGCTCAGTATTGGGGATGCCTTGAAGCTCTTTTGTCACGTACCTTTCGTCAGGAGATTGTCGCTTTCTCTGGATGTCCTTCTTCAGTCATAGAGTGGAATCCTGTATTACTCTTGTTAATTCCTTATCAATAACACACAAAAAGAGAAGGAAAGCTAGGGAGGCTTGAAGTAGTCTCATACAGTCCCACACCAACATCTAAAACCTTGAAGAAATTCTTTGCTAGTGATTGTGCTTAGGTCTTTGTTGTTTTCTGTCCCCAAGGTTGTGTGCTCCTGTGGCAGGTGTAAAATCAGTATATGTATAATCCAGAAAGCACTTTGAAATGGATGTTACCTCATCAGACTTTCATATTAGAGCAAAAGTAGTCCTTTGTTTTAGTGTTTTTCATAAAGTAATGAGTTAATGCAGTTTCACTTTCTTTCCTGATGCAAGCAGTCCATATAATGTTTTTAAAAAATAAATGCTGATAATTGACATCAAACAGAATTTTTCTGCTGTTCAAATATTGCTAGGGTTCAAGCAGCCCGTATTTATTGTTTAATATTCAGGTATGGCATTTGGTTCTTAAAAACAGAGAAAAATATTTCTGTGACCAGAAAGAGTAGCAGCTAGGAACAGCAGTGATGTGAGGTTTTTTCAAGCGAGTAGACTTGTCAGAATGTTCACATTTTCAAGATTAGATGGTCTAAGACATTAATTTTTTTCCGAAGTATTTTTCAAAGTCTTAATGAAAATTTAAACAGCTGTGTCTCATGGTGTCTTGACTTGAAAAGATCATGAATTAACAATTGTATTTTACTGCTAAAATAGTAGGTGTTTACTGCAAAGTGAAAATAGTAACAAAAAGATTCAGTCATGTTCTTTGTAATACTTTTAATAGTTGAATTTGCCAATCCTGTAGTGTAAAATGTCAATCCGAAGGCAAAAAGAGAGAATTTATAATGAATGCATACACTGTAAGGCACAGAAATAATTTTCAACTTAATCAGTTTATATATTAGATATTTTTAACATATAAGGCACTTTACTTGCTTTTTTTTTCTCATAAACACTGTTTGCATGAATTAATTTCACATTGTCCTCTTCTTTGGGATAAACTAGAGTTTCACTGTGTATAACACAATATCTTTGTGTTACAAAGTGAAAATCCCATGATTTTGGCTGAAATGTTGCTGCATTACAGCTGTCTCTTGCCTAGGGCCATCTGCATAGGAGAATATTCCTTTAACAGAATAAATCACCAGAAGACTGTAGCAGACTTACTGGAACCATTCTTCTGTATCTCTGACTACTGTTCTTGCCAAGAGTGTTAAAAAAGAGGCTCAGTGGATAAAAGATTCTGTTTGTGTGAGATTACCTGCTTTGCAATGGTTTCAGAAAGAAAAAAAAATTGTGCTACACTCCCTGGCTCTTTAATTCGGATTGCCAATGATAATGCAGAGTCTACGCTGAAGAAAGGTAGGATAGAGAGGCAGAAACATTAGTGCTAATCTGCTGCAGAAGGACGAGATAAATCAGCACAGCTCTCATACATCACTGAGAGAGAAGCTGATTGCAACTTGACCATGTGCCTAAGTGGTCACATCAGCAACAAGAACGGAGCATGGATAAAAAACCTAAAATGTATCCTTAGGGCTACTTGCTGTGCACGACCTATGATAACACATCAATGTAAGTTCAAGATCTCTTTTTTTGTTTGTTTCTTTCTGTTGCAATTCCTGTTGTTTACAAGTGTATATTTTTATTTTGGATAGATTTAGGGAAAATGTAATGGAGTGTAATACTAAGCAGATAATACTTCAATACTGTTTATGTCTGTGAATAGTAATGGGCTTATTGCTGTGTGTCTCAACATAGTTCTTTCTTTGAAGATGTTTTAATATTTAATCCTGTAAGTCATATTTTGGGAATTGAGTAAGGTTTTGAGTGAGATGATAGTGAGATTTCCCTTTGTAATTTCTGTCATGTTTCAAAATGATCTGAAAGACAGAATGCCAGGAAAAAAAAAATTAAAATTATTTCTACTGTGAGAATTTTTGCTTTTTATAATTTTTTTCTCTTAAGAAAAGTGCTCATAAAGACTGATTTCTCTGGACCTTTTTATTCATGAATTTAGTGCAGATGGTAATTTTCCTACATTTTTAAAAATTTGTGCAATTGTTTAATTTGGTGTCATTTAAGCATCTGCAAAAAGGGAAGGCAGGGATAAGATGAAAACTGAATAAGCATTGATTGCTAGTCTGAAAATTGAATTTTAAAAGTTTTTGCAGTAAATCTGATTTCAGTTCATTTTTACTAAATTAGATTATCATATTTAAATTGAGGCTACTATACAGCAAACAAATGTGTCAAACTATCCTGGAGAGCACACATTTCCTGCTGTATCTGACTAAAGATGTTGTTGATTGTAACTACCCAGGAATATCCTAACTGTAGAATTCAGAGCAGCATGTTTAAATAATGCATGGGAAAATAAAAAGGAAAGATGCAATTTTACTGTTCAGATGTTAAGGTGATGCTTTGTTCAAAGAGAAAAAAGTGTGTAGTAGAAGCTATTGATGTGAAATCTCAGGCTGTCTCTCATGGCTTTAGGAAAAAAGGCAGGGAAATCCAAAGCAGGTCTTGCTGTGCAGTCTGATAGCAAGGGAAATTTGGGAGCATTCCTAAAACCTCACCAATATTTCTATATTTATTTACTTATTTCTAGGGAAAGAGAGTGGCTCTAAACAAACAAATTTGTAAAATATGTAAAAGGAGGTGTGAAAGGCCCTTCAGTGATAGGACCTTGAGAAAGTAGGTATAAAGATACAGAAGAACGTCTATTTATTTTATAGTGTTGTAACTGTGGCCAAATATAGTAGCAGGAGGCTTAGAAACAGAAGTAGCCTGCATGAGTGTGTCTACAAATGGTTTCTTTTTGTGGGAATTGAAAAATGTAGGGATAGTTGTGTGGCTGTTATCCCCTTCACTGACCTCAAATATTCAGAGTATGGGCCCGTTTCAGATTTTGTAACACAGGTATTTTTTGTAGGTCTTAGCCAAAACAAAAGGTTTATTTATCAGTAGTTGCAACTTCCCTACTAGATTGATGGATGGAAATAGAGAAGAGGGAAGGTAAAGCTTTACTGCAAAAAGGGCGCTCATTCTTCCCAACAGAATAAATAACCAGCCTAGCCCACTGGCAGATGAAACATGGACCGAGTAGGGAGTTTATTTTTGTACAAATGTGCATATGGATGATCACACGGGCCCTCCGTTGTACTTAGCCCCTGAAGCTGAGGTCCCTTTGGGAACTCATAGCTTTAGCAGTCTGACTTAGAAAATAATAAACACGAAAAGAGAGGAAAGCTGTACAGCAACAGGAGGCAAAGAGGAATGGTGATTTCTTTGATCTTGTTATGTCTGTTCTAATGTACCCAATATGGTCTTAAGTTGTAAACTCCATAGCAAAGATTCCTATGTTTTGTTCTTTGAAATATTTCTCTCTTTACACATGTGACAGAGTAATGTAATCAGTCTGGCTCCTCTTAATGGAGCTGGGCTTCTCTTGGCAAAATAGAGACATCCTTTTTTTTTCCTGTCATCTGTGTTCATTTGCACAGCAGAAGATTATTTGGGTTTATGAAGATAACGAAACAAGTAGCTTTCCTTGTCTTGAAGTTATTCTGAAGAGTTAAAAGTCCTATATCTGCTAAGATGCTCTATAGTTGTGTTGATGTTGTGATCTTAAAACAAACATTTTGCTTCACTGTGTTTCTGTGAAGTTTCATAATGCAGCCACACTTAAATTAGATGCTACATTAATTGCAGTGCATATGACAAAACTGGAATTAGGTAACTGCTTTTTAAAAGTTTCCTGTTTAGTTGAAAAGACAAAAGTCTATTGTGGGCTGAATATGATCTTGATGAACTTTCTATTTGTCAAAACAAGGCTCACCCTCCTACTCCAGAGTGAAAGTCTGTGTTTATCAGTCTGTTATCCTTTTTCACTGTTACCTATTAAGCTCTTTCACTAGACTTACATGGTCTCCATTTTCACCTTCAGTTTTAGTCAATAAATTTACACTAAGTAGTTTCTCGTGCTTTAAAATGTGCTAATGGACACTAATACCTGCACTTTTAGAGCTGCAGGGGGCTCCTGATGACAATTTCAGCATATTGAATTTGCTTCTACTTAGGATATTTAGAAAAACAACATAAAAATATTCTTGTTACATTTGAATTCGGTGGAAAAGCTCCTACCAACCAAAGCTGCCAAGGCAGGGCCTGAAACCTTAAAGCATCATGAGTCCTATGGTGGCATCACACACAAACAGCAGGCTGTCCTGAGAAACATACAGTCATGGAGGTTCAAACTGTGTTGATTAAATATAATTTCTTCTAGTTTTCTGTCTGCAAAACAGTACATTGTCCGCTTGAAATTGAAAGTCTGACCCCTGTTAGCTCTATTGGTGGCAAAAGAAAACTGTACTGCCACATGAAGAGGCCTTTCAAGTTCCATGAGAGCAGAGAGAGAGTGAACTTCTGTATTGGTGCAATGACTATATTGTGTCCCCATCCCAAGCTTATGAAAGCTGCTGGCCGGGAAAAAGAATGACATGGCTTTCCATCCTCCTGCTCCTCCTAGTCCTTTTTGGATTTACTCACTTCTGATAAAAAGAGGCACAATTTTGCAAGTATCCCGAGAGACCTAAGAACTGTAGGTCTTTAAAGCCTGCGTAAAAAGCTTCCATCTTACTGTATGCATGCAGGCCTAAGAGCTCATTGATTTGTTCCACAAGTTCAACAATCACTAATCCATCTACGGAATTGTGTCTGGAATACTCACAACCAGCTTCTGGCATAAATTGTTAGCTCAAAGCTGCAGTGCATAAAGTAGCCACGATCAACAGCATCAGATACTGCCAGAAGTAGGCTTAGAAGATGGTGATAAATTACTTTGACCTCAGACAGTGTAGCACATACTGTGAAGATAATACATTTTTAACTATCTCCAAATATCATTGTCTTCTAGGGAAACACGGAATCTCTGAAAGGGGCAAAAAAAATTATCTGTAAATTGACTCTAAAAGAAATAGTAGCAATTACAGTAGCTTTTATGAAAAACAAACTATTTATACCTTGATTGGGTCCTCTACCAAATTTTGGAATTTCTGTTGGAAACCATTAAAAAATTATAAGCTACTGAGGAAGATCATACTTGGAAATGAGTTTCCTTGGTATCTCTCTTTCTAGTTTTCAGATAGTCTTTCCAGCCTTTCTAAATGTTGTCTATGAAGTGGTATCTTCCAGAGCATAGTGAACTGCATGGTATGAGACTACTGGGGCACACACAACAGTGATCTCAAATAGGTAGCTCCTAAGGACAACCACTCATCTGATCTTTCAGTCTTTTTTAAGGAAGATCTATAATAATGAAGGTGTGTTCAAAAGGGGGATCATTCAGACTGATGCCTAAAACTCTGCTATTCAGTGAAAATCATAGACTCATAATTAGGGTGACAGTCTTTTGTGGAGTTTTGTGACGCTTTTAACAGTTTTTATTACCTCTTTGATTATCCTGGAAAGTAAATAGTTACATATTGGATAACCATATGGATGATGTGTTAGTGTATTTAAAGAAGATTGCTCAGATGGCTCAGAGCCCATAGTGGCACTGCCAGGATTTTTATGCACTAAAAATCTAAACAAATAACTACAAGATGGAGGGAGCAATCACTGAAAGGAAAAGTGAGCAATAAAATGTAAAAATCACCTTTACCACCATTGATAGAGATTAAGGCCATGGGTGAAGTTATAATGTGACTTCTCATACTGCATTTGGGCTGTGTCTCAATTAGTTTTCCAGTGTCAGCAGGGACAGTAGTAAGAGATGGTTGTTCCTTGTTTCTAGTCAACAGTACTGGGCTGCCAGTGATATTTTTGAAGTCCAGGTTTCTACCTCAGTTTTGTATTTCCTCAGTGACTCCAGCTGAACTTCCAGCAGAAGGGATGGAGAATTATGTTGCACTTTTCACCACAAACCATACAAACCCCATTTCTCAGCATACCAATGTACCGTAACAACTCCTTATGATAACAAGGCCATTGAATAACCTGGCATGATTTTCCTTGGACAGATGATGAATGGTGGGAGGAAGGAAGGAGGCAGAAAGAAAGGTGTGAGGGATAATAGAAGGAAAATTCTTGAGGGACTGAGTAATTTCTTCAGGGTGACGTTTCCCGTATTTTTTGTTCTGTGCTTGAATGCTGCCTATGAGGTATATACAAATATTCTCAGTCTCTTCAAGTGAAAAAGGACCCTGTAATCCAAGTCCACTTGCTGAACTGTCAATGTAACCTCACTGAGGGAAAGGAACAGTTTGAAAGACTGACTCTTTCGTGTTTTAGTCAGGATTTATCATGATCTGTAAAGCACATAATTCTCACAACAGGAAAGCTTCAGTTGTTTTAAACCCTGGCAATTTTTCATTCGAGAAATACCCAGGCAGCAAGCCTTCTCTCAAATGAGACAGAGTGGGCTGTTTTATATCAGGAACTGCATTTCCTACTTTGCTTCATCTGCCAGAAATTCTCTTGCCAGAAACTCTGTCATTTCAGTTTTTATCTGTTTTTGAGGGGAAGTTAGTTAACCATCTCAGTAGCATCACCATCACTACAAAAAAATCTGCAGATAGTGAAAGGCTATGGGAAACTGATAATTGTACACAAATGCATAATTTTCCCCAGGCCATGATAAGTGACGATAAAACTGTCAGCTCCATTTTACAATGGAGAGGACTGTGGTACAGATCTAATTTAATAGTCAAGTAATCTGTGGACAGTTCTGAAACAAAAAGGTAGCAAATATGTCTGGTCCATGCCTGTTATTGTATTTTGCTGTATTGATATATAATCAATAAACTGTTACAGCCAGTACCATGTTCTGGTACTGGATCTGTGTCATTGAAGGAACACGCAAACACTCGTTAGATTTTTCAATGTCTTAAAAAAATTAAATGTAATAATGAAATTTTTCATCATTTGGCTACAGGAGTCTGAGCTTTGTCCTTTTCAATTAGATTATATGCACAGACCAGACAGACCTCAGTGGGACAGGCCTTGCATGCATTTGATAGAGAATTTGACCAAAAGTGTGACAACAAAACAAGCTGAAAGGTTAAACACACACGAGACAAAATTTTTTATACCATGTGATGAGAGTATTGCTGATTGTTAATTTATTGGTAGGCTGTTAGTAGAGAGTATTTGAATATAAGTGTGGAGCTGAGCTTGCTGAGACTTGGTATGTAGTGCTCAGCAGTCAGAGTTTCATGTATTGCTGGTTAGTCAAGAATTACTTCTGTAGTGCATGGCAACATCCCAGATCGTGTCTCAGTCAAACAGATTATTCTTCAGTGCAAGGCTTTTCTAGGGAAGAGTATATCCAGGGTCCAGATTTGAAGGGCTCGTTGCAGTTTTACAGAGCTCACCTGAGAAGAACTGTCAATTCTTTTTTGCTCAAAGTCTGTAATGTATTTGCTATCTGTGCCAAGAGGCAGGAGGCAGCTGGTGAATGTTTGCAAAGGGAGTTTGTGGGTGTGGATTGAAAAAATGTAACTGAAGAGAGACTGTGGCAGGGAATAAAATAACACATGACATATCACCACCTTTTTTTTAACTTCAAATAAAGATCTGTAGTGTGTTAATAACTTCATGGCAATGGTGACTAAAATATTGTATCTAAAATGCGACTATCCTTGTTGTACATGCATTATAAACAATTTTTAAAGTGTCTAGCACCTATCCAAAAGATTCTGTTACATTTTTGCAGCAGTGATGACAGCAGTGGTAGTGGAATGAGGTGTTGCAGAACAAGACAGTTGAGCAGAGGTGAGGAACAGACTTTCTGAAGGAACTGAAACACTGCAAGACCAACAGAAAGCTGTTAATGCAGTATAGCTCTCACTTCAAATATAGAGAGCAAATGATCAGAAATACAAGCCCACTTGTATTCTTTATTATTATTAACATTTGTTCCCATTGAACTCAATCTTGAAGGCACTGATCCTGCTTTTCACTCCAATATGCTCTCCCTAGTTGACTGTATTTTTATTCATATATATATACCTAAAGTCCTCCAAATAATGTAAGCACAAAAATTCGGTGTAGAAAGAATTTTCTTAAAAACTAGATGTTAGTGTTCCAAAGGAGACTAGAAAATCTCCTGGGATTACTGAGTAGATGGGAGGAGTTGATTGCCTCAGGCATAGCCCAGGGCCATTAATTACAGCTAGTCATTAATTCTCCTGTAATGCCCTGTGCTGATGCTACTGTTCCTGTTACAACACAGAAATAGAAAGCTGGCTGACCTGTGGACTTTGATGGGTTATGTTATTCTTCTAATGATTACTTATATTTGTAAATGCTCATCACCGAAGTGTTCATCAGAGTTTCAGCTTGTAAGCTTCATGTCTTTCCAGAGAATTAATGCTTTGCTTTTTACTCAGTTATTTAAAGGAAGCCTTTAAATAGCTCTTGAAAACACTATAGCCTGTGTGAGGTACACACTATATTGAATCCTGGGAAAATAAAATTGATATAGATCCTCTCTGAAGATAATCAGTATACCTATTTTCATATCTAGAGAAAATGAAAATTGAACCCTTACTTTGTGGTTGCCATATAAGGCAAAGTGCAGTCTAAATTCTAAGGACCAAAAACTAAGGATCTAGTTTTTGTGTTGTTTTTGAAAAGAAAAAGGTCCTGAAATTTTAATGAGTTTATTTCAATTCCTAAAGAAATGCTAATAAAGGACAGAAACTTATAAACCATTTAGAAGCAACTTGCATCATATGCCCTTTACATGCATGCTCATGTACTCAGCACTGCACAATAAAAGCATTGCTGGGCTGATTGTAAAGTGCAGGAGGAAAAAGTTCAAGAGTGAGAGACAGCCCCCAGCACCCAGCTTAGCAGATCATGTGAACACACATGACTCTAAGCAGCACAGAGTTTAGGTAGTAAACAGCAGCTGTGAGAACTTCCAGATTGCTAGACTTGCATGTCTGTTTAAATTATCTTAAAATGTTTTTGCTCAAGAAGGAAATTATTCATCTGACCTTTACATAGAGTCCTTCTTTGTCAGGGATCCCAAAGTGTTTTATAGGTGCAGAGATTGAGCACTGACATGCCCATGTCAGAGGGAAAATTAACAGACTGACTGCACCATGGTTGCACAGAACTTTGGCAGTGCAGAAATATGACTACTGATGGGCTTCACTACTGCTTTCCCTGAAGGGCCATACAGCAGCACTGCGCAGCACCCAGTCGGGAAGCGTGAGCTGAAAATATAGGTGAGTTGACAACACTCATAGCGTGTATGAGAACACTGGTAAATTACTTTAAAAAGAGAAGCAGCAGCAGGTGAACTCTATAATTAGCACTTGTGGTGAAGACATGGATTTGTATTGCTGAATTGTGAAATTCCAGCACTACACTGATTCTAGAAACAGGGTATAACATTATTTGAGGGTTGATTTAGGATAAATAACCACTTCCTAAGGTGTATTTGTTCTCATTATTTACCCAGCTGGACCTTGTTTACTTTCTGAATTCAGTATTCATCACAGGAATATTAGGGCATATTAAAGCAAAAGAGGATGGACTGTCTTTGGGTATACTAAAATGTCTCAAGTTTATAGAATATGTTTGTAGGAGAAGTTGTACTTGAAGTTCTGTAATGGCAATATGATAGAAGATCGGTATATGGAATTTTCCCTCTACTTGTATGTTAAATCTTATTGACCCTTGTGCCTATTTCATACCCATAGTGGGAGTAGAGCCTAAAGCCAATGTTCTTTCATTTTAAAAATACTAGCTGGAATTCTTTTCCATTCAGTTTGATAATTCTAAGATTTCAGAATGGGTGTTTTAAAACACCCATGGTTTATGTTGTTTCTTTTCCTTCCTCTGAATTTACTGTTACAGTTTGGCTTACCACTGTGCAGGGGAAGAGATGAGGGAAGGAGGAGGTAGTAGCCCTCTTTGCTGTGCTGATTTTTCCCTCTTTCCACTGGCTCAAAATGAATTCTATACAGTCTACAGGGCTTTCAGAGAAAAAGAAGGGTGGGAGGGAGGGAGGGAGGAAGGAGAGGAACAAGGAAGAGGACAGGAGAGACATAGTGAGAATGAGAGGAAAGGACCCTTTGCCCTCTGGGGTCATTATGAGGTCAACATGCATCCATCACCCATATGAAAAACCCTGTAATATATATGAGACCATTTTAGGGCATAATGAGGTTTTCCTCTCTGCGGCGGTTTCCGCATTTACTGGACGGAACTCACCCAGGCTTGCCAAGGTTGATGCCCGCAAGGAGGCGGCTGCTGCGCTGTGATTCCACAGAGACGCCTCTTGCTGGGCGGCAGAGCCAGGGGCCACGTGTTGGAACAAGTCCAGACTTGCCCGAGCCAGCAGCGGCGGCCGGGCGGCACAGGAGCAGGACAGGACCGCTTCAGGAGAGACTTGGATGAGGTGAAGAAGAAGCCGGATCTGGTGGGGGGTTTTTTAGTCCAGAGTTTTTTGGTTTTTTAGTCCAGAGTTTATTGTCTGAACCAGGCAACTGCCCCAGCAGAACACCGGACCATGCGGGGGCCGTATCTTTTATTGGGGAGAGGAGAAAGGGGTAGCGGCAAAAAGCCCACCAACCGAGGGAAAGAAAAGAGTGAACCAGGGGCAGAGAGACACCTGGGGGGCCCAGTGTTCCACAGGAAGGGGGGACTTCCTCTGTTCTAACCCAATCACTTGACGCCCTTTTTGGAATTCCCCCACGGGGAAGGGAGAAGCTCCCTTCTATGATAGACAGGGGTCTGGAGATTGGCAAGGAAGGTTCTGGGTCTAGGAGGGGGAAGAAGGGATTAGCATGAGCCTGGGAGGAGAAACCCATGGACCGGAATACGTGAATAAAACACACCACAAGACCTCTCCTACAACTGGGACTTGGCTAATAAAGTCTTAATTTCATTTTTCTGTGACCAATAATTTTTAAATACTGAACATGTTAAACGATAATTCAGCAAACAAGTCCCTCAGAGACTCGTGTTTACCAGGTGAATCACAGGAACTGATTGATCTTCTGATCCTGTTGTTGGGTGAAGTTATGGACAAGGCTGTATGGAGTACTCCATATTGACCAAAACAGTTCTGCAGACACTTACAGAGAGTTGTTCTCAGTGACAGTGCATGCACAGTACTAAAGAATTCATGTGGAATTAGGGGTTTATCTCTTTATCCCAGAAACCTGGAAGTAGTTTCCTCTGTTATGATTCTTTTTTTCTTGACATATCTTCTGTTGGTTAGCTTTAATTGTCTGTGGACGCTGCAGTATTCCAGCCTTCTGTTACAAAGATTATCCCATAGGTAGGAGTGAAACGGAAAGTACGGAGCTCTGTGAACACCTAATATAGCAGAGCTGTGTGCATTGTATACAAATGAAAGTCTGAACCACCAGTACCTACAGAGACAACTGGAAACCACTGGGCTAAACCCATCCAAAGATTGTAGTGAATTCCTGCTCCCTGTCTCAAATATTTCAGAGATACAAGCAATTCTTATGTGATGTTCTCAAAGAGACACAAGAGCAGTTGGATGGTGACTTACTGCTATTTGAATTTATCTGGTTTGAGTTTCCTTTTTCTTTGAAAGGGTTTAAACTTTTTTTAAACTTCCTTCCTGATGTTTGTCTTTTTTCCAGATTCCAAAATTAGATCAAGTCACATTTCCTCATGGAACTTCGGCTTCAAGGAGGCATTGAGCTATTGCAGCCCCTAGTCTGAAGGTTCCTGCTCCAGTGGATGACCTGCGCTGTCATGCACAATATCCAAAAACAATTGGACAATGGCAAACTTTAAGAGTTAATGCATGTCCTGCTTACTGTCCCATCCCCCTCAGCTTGTGCTTTCTGACACTTGCTTGATGTTGCCGAGTCCTTTTTGTGGAAAGTGCAGTTTAGTCCATTACTTGCCTGCTGCATTCTCGTTTGACCTGTTAGCTGCTAAAGCAAAAAAAGTTATTTTAAGAATTGGCTTGTCAAAGAGAGCATATCTCCTCCCTTCAAAGACCTCTAAAGATTAATATTTGATTAAAATGTGACTGCAGCATTAAAATGGGTGCCCTGTGTCTTTTTACAAATGAATGGCTGGCAAACTTGTGTACTGTCTAGTTTTTAATTGGCAAATTATTCAGTTAGTGCTTCAGGGGGAGTTGCAGGGGAGGACAAGGAGTTAGATGATTTTTAGATACATTCACTACCACTTTTATTCATAGAGATAGTCTGAAGATGACTAAATCCCTACATGCATCCACAGATTCAGTTTAAGTTTCTTCTCTGGAAATAAATCAGAGGACATGCTCTAAGTCATGGAATAAAACTCTAGGTCCTCACTTGGGCAACCCCATATCAAAACCAGGAGGCTGGATGTATGGTCATTCAGTGGTGGCTGTACCTGTGACCCATGCAGCTGCTGCACTGTTCTTTTTGCCTGCCTCTGTTTACTTGCTGCATTCTTTTTGAATTCCAGTGAATGGCTGCTGATAAAATCTGGTCTCAGAAAGAATCTGAGACCCAGTGCCTGTCCATTTATATACTCTGATGGATTAGAAAGACAACCAAATATTTAGATATTACTATATGCTCCACAGGACAGTCTAGGACAGTCCATACGGAGAGGGAAAGTAATGGGTAGACTCAGAGTACAGTTACCCAGATGCTGTAACACTGTTAGGAGCACTTAATGCTGTATCACTCTGCTGCAGAACATAACATGGAATAGGGTGTCAGGAAAAGGAAAGAAGCACAGCTTAGATCTGTTTATTTTACTTTGGAGTTTGAAAGTCTTGATAGCACTTTGTGAAGAGAAGAGACTGTTCCATTTGGTCTGTATGAGTTTGATATTGCTACCTTTGCCTCTGTAAGTAGTGTAATCCCATGTAACAGCTCATGAGAATTAAGGTAATTGACAAAAGGCCTCCAAAAACAGACTCTGACTGTGTCTCTTGTGTCAGTGTGGGGCTCCTGTGAAGGCCTTTGACTAATTTTCACGTCTCAGTAGTTGTGTGCTGACTTTTTATTAGAAATGAAACAGCAGAAAATATTCTAAAATGAAAAAATAAACACCGAAGGGCTATTTTTCTTTCCCAAGGACTCTTCCAAACTAGGAAACTTGGTGGAAGTGAGATACCTGGGCAGCCTCTTGTACCTGAATTCTCCCAGCCATGTAGACGGCAGGCAGAGCACTATGGGTGGCAACTGCAGGCAGTGACTTTTTTTTTTTTTTTTTTAATGTGCTCCATAATCTGGAAGACAGACAATTAGGAATGATTGATTAATCTGGATATTCATCTCTGTACAGTTGGAGACAACGAGATATTGCATGGAAATTCAGGGCAGACGGCAGTCAACTGTCATTTGAGCTTTTCTTTCGGTGGAAAAATTATTTTTAATGAGAAGAAAGATCATACAGATAGAACTTGAGTCACCTTCATGTTATATTTTTCTTTTCTGGCTGATGTTAATTAATTCAGTGAGATACTCTGAAATGTAGTATGGAGCAGAGTATATGCAGTATGTACATACATATGCATCTGTGTTTCCATTGAAAGGCTGCTAAAATTTTATTTCTAAGATGTAAAAACAACTTGATGTAACAGTGGAAAGCAAAACCAAGTGCTGTGTTGCTTTTTAGAGGTTTGTAGTATGCTTTGGTTACTTTTACAAATGTCTAACTGGTCTACTGCAGGAAAATGTACATATTTTCTCATGTAACAAGACAGAGGCAAATTTTGTGTCAACACTTGCCTTGTCCCTTTCTGGCTGTTCGTTCTTGTCTGTGTGGCAGTTTCTGAAAGACCCAAATCTGTTCATGATCCCTGTTCATGGTAGGGCCCCTTTCCCAATCTGTGCAGACCTGGCCAAGATAATGATGTTGGGCACAAGGGTGGGGGCCAGTGGCTGGCAGGGCAAAGGCCATTGTTGTGTGGAATGCTTTGTGTTGAAAAGAAAATTCCAAGAAAAGAGGTCTATAAACAGACTAACATCATGTGTTGCCACTCAATATCATCACTGTCTGCTATGAAGTTTTAAAGCTGGGAATATAGGTAATTAGATGCTGATGAAGATTGACTACAGGAGGGAGGAAAGAGGGTCTAAGAGGGTTACAAGAGGGTGGTATTGAATAACTACATCCATTACTGACTTGAACTCCTTGAAAAGTACATTAGATGGAGTTGTACCTAATGAAAGCTTAGCATGTGAGATGTTTGTTGAAGTAGGAATTACTATGTTGGCGGGGGGGAAAACATTTCAAAAAATGTTTTGTTACAACTTTTATTTATAATTTCAAGGTTAGAAAAAGGTGAAGCTTCACTGACTTCTGTAGCTAACATAAAAGTCTCAGTGGGTTCATTCCTCTGCTCTCTTAGGACTTCCTGATTTTAAGCAGTAGCTTTGGTTTTACTAATGTTGGGGATTTCCGTCACATCTTAAAAGGACATAAAGGGGCCAGGACTGGGTTTTTCAGTGATTTTCAAGATGGATTTTGGAAAACACATCACAGAAGTGTTTGGAATCTGGCTGGTCCTTACTGTTGCATAGCAATGCCCCAAACACAATTAGGCTGCTTGTCATCATCTTTGTAGGGCTGGTCCTCCTGGAAATTTATAGGGTTGATCAGATGGCCTGGTAATGAGACATATGCAATAATACCTCTTTAACATTAACAACTGGTGCTCAATATCAGCTATATGTATCATGTACCCTTGTAATTTAAATTGTAATGTTGTGGAACAATAGCAATATCTCAGTAAGAATGTATTTTTCTAAAAAATGCACATGGTAGATTAAATTATTGCTCTAACCAAAGTGTTGCTGGTTACTACTCCAGTTTTGTTGTGCTGGATTTGGACAGAATGGAGGCCTGTGATGAATATACAGTCCCTGTGATGCTGCTGGACAAGAAATTTTTTAGTTATAATGCAATTTTAATTAGAATTACTGCCAGTCTTTTTTTGGTGGTTTTCCCATATAGCCAGGAGAGCCTTATCTATCTCTAGTTGCCCTTGCACCCAAGTTCCTGGTTTTGTGCCAGCTTGCTCACACTTAGCCATGCTCCTGTCCTTGGGAGACAGTGCTGGCTCACCAGACTGGAGTTGCCCTGAGCAGCCCAGCATAATGGTTGAAGTTACGGCTGCTGTTTGAGAAGCTGCCGCTGACATTAAACGAAACAGAACTGACCCAGCACTTACTACTTTGGAAATGCCATCCTCTTTGGAAAAAGCATTTTAATTCTGAATAAAACATTGGATTGGCTTTTAGCTCATGAATAGCACTTTATTCCACTTGAATAAATATCAGTACCGACAAGTAACCACATCATGCCATGACCTTATGTAAGTGCGTGGCAACATTCCAAGTTAATTTTGGCTATAATTTCCACAAACATGTAGGACAGGCTTTTGTAGGTATTTGATTCCTATTTAGGCAGTGCTTTAGCAGATGGGCTGTAAAACAACCTGACAATTATCAAGGCTCCATGGACTGATTACTTCTGGCTTCAGACACTGGCAATATCTCAGATACTTCCTTCCCAGGGTCCTCCTGAAGACTTCACATCTTCAAGGAGCATGTGACAGATGAGTGTTAACAAATGACCGAAGAGCTAGAATTTTACAAAAAGGTTTGGAAAGCAGCATTGCTTTATTAACAAGGAAAGTTCAAGCAGTTAAAAATCACTGGAAGACAAATACCCTCTGATCTTACTTTTGTTCTTCACAGTCCATGAGGAAGGGCTGTCTACCAGTGCATAATCAGGGAAACATGTTTTCTTCTTGCCTCACTGAGCCCATGATCAACCAGTCTGCTTTCTGCTTTGACAACTGAGTGGAATACCTTGGACAACTAAATGAAGCTTCTAATGCTACTGTAAGATCACTCATGGCACTGTCCCAGCTGGCATTTGCTTGCCCTTGCCATGTGCTGTCACTGCAAAGGTGAACTTGACCATCATGGTTCTACTTTTTAAGACTGTGTTGAAGTAGGAGGTCATCTTCATTTAATCACCCTCTTACTGGAGTTGGAGTCTTGGTAAAGATAGATCTTAACCTCACATAGTAGCCCCAAGTTGTCATATGCTTCTAGTGGGATTCTTAAGAAGCACAGCACTTAGGTAACTGTTTCTGAATGCTTAAATAGCTTTGAATTATATTCCTGGGTTCACTGAACGACAAAGCTGTGTAGTTTCTGAAATGCTTAAGTTATTGCTCTGGATGCAGTGTGGTGAAGTAATTCTGGTGCTTTGGGAAATTTCGTATCTTCAGCTTGCTTGCTGGTTAAATAGGGAAGGTTATTTTGTTGCGGATGCTTTGTATAGGCTATCACCCAAAATACTAACTTCTGGAAACATACACTCCTGCCAGATTTATCTTGATATTTTTTATTTAATGTAGGGAAAAGCAGATTGAGATTTGTATCAATGTTTGACAAAAGGCCCTCTCTCAGTGCTTTGTTGCTATACAGCAGTCAAATCCCACATACTTTTCTATGCTCTGCCAGGAAATCCACTAACCTTTCATGTAATATGTAATAGGTGTTGTAGCCAGTGCTGAAGAGTTGTTTTCCATACAGAAGGATTCTCAGCTATTTTTTTCTGCTGCCTTGGTAATCTCTTTTTAACCCCTTTGGCCAGTGGGGAGTATTCACCAGACATAATGTCCTGCTTTACAAACCATCACACTTGCACCGGTTCTTTCTACAGTGCCAGATGTTGTACATAAAGCAGGAAATTATATACTCTTCTCTTGCTTACTGAGCAGAGAAAAGAATCTACTTTTAAGACCTAGCTGGGAGAGGTTGCTAGAAATGCCAAGTTTAAAGAGAGAGATCAAGTATAGGAGATGAGAAGGCAAGACAAAACTCCCTAGAATGTGACAATGAATGTAAAATCTCAACTGAAACACATTTGATGTACTGAGATTAAAGGGATTGTACTGAATATATAATCATTGTGGATATATGCAGGGGGTTTTGTATTGTAAAATAATCAAACGAGTGGTTCTTTGTACACTGATGGGGATCTCAGGAGAGCTCTAATGATCTAGATGTAAAGAGATACCAGCCCAATTATGTACTGTGGTATTTGTCTGTTCCTGAAGGAATGCAATGTCAGAATAATACTATGTGTATGTCATCCTTAATCTACATATCTTGAAGCATTTTACAAATACTAAGCACTTAATTCAGCAGCATTCTGCTGGGCTGCGTTCACAAGCATGGTGATGCACTAAATACAGAGATCAAGTTGAGGAGCCCCTTGTGGACAACCCCAGTGCCCATCTGGCCATGCCTGGACTGCAGGTTCTTTTCATTTGCCCTGCAGTTTTTCCTGTCAGGTACTGAGGAGCAGTTGTTTTCCTACTATGCTGCTTAATAGCCAAGTGTTTTGTGCTGCCCATCAGGCTGTCCCGGTGTCTGCAGACTGAACTCTGCCACCTGTCCATGCAGGAAGAGAGTATGGCCTGGGATGTGTGACAAGGGGCCACCACAAAACTGGCCCCTGGATGCCGTAGTTGCAGAGGTTTGACCATTCTGCTGCAAAGCATGAGAACAGTAAAGGAAGACATCAAACATACTAATTCTCATTAGTAAGCAAAGCCTAACATGTGACACTAAGAATTTTAGTTTTAAGGGGATACATCTTTTATCTTTCAGAAATTTCTGAAACATACTGATAAATTGAGACTTGATTTGGGTCAGGCTCTTAGTAGCATTTTCTACTATAGACAGAACCACTTTAGGAGTTCTTTGTATGCATGTGTGTTACTGTTCTTTTTACTGTTTAGGGCTATAGTAAGAGAACTAGATAAAACAGCTCTGTGAAAGTTAGAGAAAAAGCAATCAAATTGTCTACTGGGACTGCTGCTTCAACAAAGAGTGTCAGTTGAGTACAAAGTCTTGTCAGTTTTAGCTTTCATCTTCTGGTAGCTTGAAACAGCTTTGCTGGCCACCATCATCCTTCTGCTACTAGAATACACGCTGAAAAGTCTCCTGAATTACATCTCTATTGCTGTAGCTGACCTGATATATGAGCATTATTTGAGTTTTACACCTCTTGAAAAAAAGTCACACTGGCCTGAAATTGGAGTAACACATTGGTGCATCAGACCTTTAGTTTCTGTTTTGATGCAGAGCAAATCAGCAGGTCTGTGCTAGCAGCACTGGTCTTGCTTGGTATCTTGGTTACATCTGCTCATTTTTGCTGACTTCTTTATTATAAAGGCACCTTTGAACACTTGCAGCAATTTTCCTTTTTTAAGAGACCAGTTTTTATCCATGCTATTGTTGACAAATAGTTCTCTGTCAAGTATTCTGGTACTAGCACTTTTTCTTCTTGTCTGGATTTTCCCACTGTTCCTGTTTGCAGGAAGGATTCTCTCTGAAGCACTGCTGACACTTGTCAGGCAGTGCAGTCATCCAGTAGATCTGCAGGCCTGTTCACGCTGCTTTTTCTGATCATGTCAGATTTGTAATAGCTATGAATTCTACTAAACTTACAGGATGCCATGAGAAAACACCACTAGGTGTTTTGCAAGACAATATGTCATTCCTATTTCATAGAGTTTTTGTTTACTTCTTTTAAAACTTGTCATTTCCTGACGTTTAGAGGTGAAAACAATTTAACAATTTCTGAAATTGCTGTGTGATTCTTCTGTAGCACAAAGGATGTGGTGGGGGCCTTCTAAAGTCCTGTGCATACCTGTTTTCCCGCTGGGTGTGGCACTGAAACAGACCCTGGGAATAGAAGAGGGCCAGGACACAGCTGGAATGTCACCTGTCTCCAAGTAGCTCTTCTCAAGGGTGAAATTTCCCACTGCAGAAATTATGAGAAATCTCCTAAAGGCCACAGTGTAGTCAGACATCACATTTCCCAGTTTATACTGGTTTTGTTTCAAGTGTCAGTTATTGTGAGTGAATGGGATACTTGGGAATATGGCAGTGATCTCATGAGATTTCAACACTAGCTAGTGGACAGTGGTTCTTTTGTATCTGAGCATGGATGATCATTAGTGCTATTGGAACAGATCAGCAAATGCAAATCAGCATTGCTGAAGCCAGTGACACTGTTGATCAATGTCAGCTGAGCATCCATGCCAACACAGGTGAATATAATGAACTTTATCTCTGTAGGAGATATGCAAAGGATAGACTTGTACAACAGGCAGAGATAACAGTGCCTATCTTACCTAAAAGATACTAAGATTTTCACAAAAGTGTGAAGTTATAAAACTGGAGATAGTATAATGCTAAATGTTGCACTAGGACACGAAATAAAGAGATGCAGTCTGTGTGATATCTAAGGTAAGAAAAGGGCTGACTTTATTTTTGACTTTGCTATTTATAAATTTCTAAAAGTGACTGTGGATTGGAGGGTGAAATAGCTACTTTTCACACCTCACTGGTCAAAGCAACAGTTAATTAACTTTTTCCTCTTAGCAGAAAGAATTTTAAATAAAGAGCGGCAGTTACAAAAACAAAAGTTGTTTACATAAAAACTGTAGATTCTGACTCCAAGAATGTAATTTTATCAAAAGGCTATGAAAAAGTTGGGAAAACAGGACGACAGCTAAAATTATGTTCTGTGATGTTTCCTAAACAAGGAACTGGCAGGATGTAGGGAAATACTTGTAAATTGGAAACTAGCCAGTTAAATATGTTAGGCATTTGTGTATAGTTTCCTCATTGTATGACACTGAATTCCCTTCAGTACTATCAAAGGAAAGAAAGATCAGACAAACAGCAATTAACATGTGAAAAAATAGTTATAAGAAATCCTTATTTTCCATATGTTTGATTTTTATTACAATATGATTTGCAAAACTTGTCTCTAATGTAGTTCTAAAGTTTTAAGATACCAGAAGAATTACATGAGGTGGATTTACATGTAAAGGCAGCTTTTTCTCTCTGTTAATAAAACTTTCCTTAAAGGCAGTTCTATGGTTACTCTTGTGGCTTGGTGGGTAATGCCTTGTTCTCAAGTCAGTTGATTCCTCTGGTGGCTCACAGTACTCAGGAACCATGGACTCTTGCAGTGTGACTCATGCTGTCACCTATTTTACTGTATATTCTATATAAAGATTTTCTTTGAATGGTGAGTGGATACACAGGATCAAAGTGACATTAACAAGCTTTGTCTGTGTTGCTTCACAACAGAGAAAGAGCCCTACAAAAACAGATTGAAGTGTAGGATGTTGCAAATTAGGTAGCCCTCCAATTAAGACATCTAGCTCTAGTATTACCAGTGACCTCATCTTGTCTTCTAGAGGGACTGAAAGTCTCATCTCAGTAAAGCAATACGCTTGCTTCAAAAATCATTCTCCTTGCTGTCAGAAAAAAGATTAACTATGTCAGATTACTTCTCAATAAACCTGCTCTGCTTCTATCAGGAGTGCATAAGAATGCTTGTGCAGATTTTCGACCTGCAACAGCAGGTGATAGCTCTAGCTTTTGGAATCAAGCTAGAGCTGCCTGGTTTAGGTGCTCAGCACCTTCAGTGCCAGTGTCCACAAAAACCTGAAAAGTCACAACCTAAGACCATCTGTGCATGGTGTTAATGAAAACACTTAGAAGAATTGTTAATTATAAGGATTGAAATTGCAAAATAAACTTAGAATATAAGTATAATCACAGACAGTGAAAACAATCAAAAAGTTTTTCTGTGAGTGGAAGGGGTGAGGTTTAGCCAGCTGGCTGTTACCCAGTGAATTGGGATGTCCAAGAGTGCTGCCCTCCTTTCTTTTCCTTTAGTGACACTTTATTTGGGACATCTCTCCTATTACTAATTTGTTTAGCTTCTAGGACCCTGTTTGAACCCTGGCTCAAATTTGGTTAATTTTTTTTTTCCACTGAAATCAGAAGAGTTTCTGTGAAGAAGGGGGGAAAGGGCAGAATTGCCTGCTAGACAAAATATTTGCATTTTGTTAGGAAAGCAGAGAAGCAGAACAGAGTCTGTACCCATGCATGACTGAGTACAGGAGGACTGAAGCGTAGTGGCCACAATTAAAGTTTGTTTGGGTATGTTTTTAATGCGAAGGTTGAGAAAATCATCAGGAACTTTTCACTGTAAAATAGTGGACAAGATGTTTTCTCCTCTCAGCTGCCACTGCACAGCCAGACTCATGATTATTTACTGTATTCTCCTAGCAAGGCTTTTTGCAAAAAAAATTGTATTGCCTGTGTTGAATTTTCAAAATCTGCAGTGTAAGTCTTAAACAATCTGTTTGTCTTCCTATGATAATCTGCAGAAATCACTTAAAATCATAGCGCAGTAATATCATGCACTGTTACTTTTGCTACTTTACTGAAAACAAATTTAATTTGCTCTCCATGTAAGAACTGTGTACTTATCTAGTACTGCAGTTTGCTTTGTGAAAATATTATTCCTTGTAATACATCATTTCCAATTGGCTCAGAACAAGAACAGCCAGGGCTCATGAGAAGCAGGCGGTGGGGCCTCCCCAGCACAGCCTGATGTATTTAATACTGTTTTTTTCATCCTTTAAATAAACAAATGGAACATGATTCCATGAGGTATGAGCAGGAAGTACAAAGATATGAAAGATGTGAACAATTGAAAACAGTGGACTAGAAAGGTGTTTTACTTCCAAAATTGATGATCTACTAATTGTATACCCTGACTTCATGAAATCTATTCATCTAGTGGTTAGGTTGAGATTTCAGTATGCTAATGAAATTATTTTTAGCCATGTGCAAGGGGAAACCCAAAAGAAATGGCTGTTTGCTCCAGTGGAGTGGAAACAAAAGTTCAGAAAATTTTGTCAGTTCCTAATAAGTTGTCTGTTAAATAGATAACTTTTAAAACGAAATGTGAGTTTTAGAATACACTTCTAAAAACCAGATCTTTCAGAATGACAACCTAAATGCCATGGATGTTTCACTCAGAGCATCTTTTAGCAGTTTGACAGAAGTTGTCTTAGCGCAAGAATCAGCTTTTCTCATTGCCCCTCTGATGGGGAATGTGCTTCCTAGATTTCCTCGGAGAGCTGCTGTATTGTTACACTCATAGTATGTGGCTAAGTTTAAAGGTCTGTTAGCAAGTCTTCAGCAAGCCCCTTTCTCTTTCTCTTATAGCTGACTCTTTACAGTCTTCCATCATAATCATCATCATAATCATCATTTGTGTAGTCCTAAAAACACTTAAAAGCTATGTCTCTGAATCTGGTTATATCTTGTTAAAACTCGGTCTGGGACAAGGTTGGCTCCGTTCTTTTATTAGTTGCATCCCTTTGTGATGGTACAGCTTCAGTGCAAGAGTGTAACAAATAGATGGGAAAGAGTTTCCTAAGGCATTTTTGTTTCAGCCTTTGGAAGTCTGTCCTACAATGAGTGCCAAAGCTGTGAACTTTTTGTTTTCAGTTAGCTCATGCTCTGATGTAATCATACTTGCTTTAGGTGAAGAAAAATACCTGGTGAAACATTCTCATCTTGTGTTTAGTTAAATTGTGCCATTCTGCATCTTTTGTGCTGTGTCACTTGCCTGCTTGCATCCTGCCCCCAACTGCACTCTAGACATTTCTGTTTGAGAGGAGGAAGAGACAGGATCTGACCTTTTATTTTGTATGTACAACTTGCAAAGCCAGACCCCCAGTTAAGCTGATTTCAGGACTATTTGACAAAGGAGGAGACTGATATAATGTTATGCTCTTCATTGTTCATCCTCTTTCTTTTTCTGGAAAGGTTATTACTCAGTTTAGTTCTGTAGTTTACCCTTCATCATCTTGTGTCTCCATTTTTCTGATGTTCCTCTTGTTTAATTTTTCTCTTTTGGTCATCTGTTCAGCCTTAAAATCTCCTTAGTATTATTTTCACTTCCGAAGTTCTACAGTGCATCTTCATTACTGTGCCCCACTGCATATCTCAAATGCTACTCTAATCTTGATGATGAATAACATGACAGATTGTAGGTAGGTAGGATGAAAACTGGTAATGAGGAATAAAAATCAAGTTTACTTTTTTTTATGGTTATACATTGTACTGTGAAGGAAGCACCCATACAGAAAATGAAATAAATAGAAAACAAAAGTTTTATTATACAAAATTCCTCCCCACACTGATGTGTCAATTAGTAAAACTAGGCTATATACTTGATGCCTGACTCAATTGGAAAAAAAACACAATTTGAGTAATTTTTAAATGGTAACTAGAAGGATTTGGTTTTTGTGGTTTTTTTTTTTTACACCCCTGAATTAATCTGTGAGAATGTTTCATCATTTCTTTAACCGTCACTCTTCAGAATCACAGAGTAGTTTGGACTCTGCCTAGTGTATACTGTTTTAATCCTTTAAAACTCACATATTGTGTTTTCTTCTAATTTATCTTTATAATTTACATCCCAGAGCCACATAATGAAAATTATTGCAAACATTTAGCATGCATCACCATGGAAAATAGAGATTAAGCTTGTGATTGGATAATTGGCACAGACTTGTTGATTTATGTGCTGTTCATCTCAAATCTGCATAATCTTTAAACCTAAACTATCTCAACACCAACCAAATTTAAGGAGCCGAGCTTCTGCCTATTGTGGAATTGTATACGTGTTTCTAAGACTTCAACAGATAGGACACACAGTCCTCAGCTGCAGCAGGGGAGGTTTAGGAAGAAATTTTTCTCAGAAAAAGGTGATTGAGCACTGGAAGAGGCTGCCCAGACAGGTGATGGAGTCACTGTCCCTTGAGGTATTTAAGATAAGACTTGGTGTAGTGCCTAGTGCCATGGTGTAGTTGACAAGGTGTTGGTTGGTCATAGGTTGGACTTCATGATCTCAAAGGTCTTTTCCAACCTAGTTGTTTCTGTCACTCTGTGAACTGCTTCTTCAGTGGCAAAAAGAGAGATGAGGGAGTTTGTTTATTACACATATCCATAAGCCACTTCACATTCTCTTTTTTTTGCCCTTTTGTCCTTTTTTTATAGTGTGCCCTCTTCCTTGAAGTAGTCTCTTCACTCCTTGTGACAACTCCCGTGGGTTGAAGGAGTCTCTTTAGGCTATGTATTGCACTCCCCTCCTGCCCTTCCCATTTTCACTCCTTTCCTTCCTTGTTATTTTTTCTTCCTTTACTAACATTTAACTTCCAGTGGGACTTTCTTCTTTCCCATCCCTGCATGCCTCCATTCCTCACTGTCCCCTCTTGTCATGAGGTTTCCAAATGTTTCTAGGGCTAAGCTGAAGTGAATACTGTTACTTTACTTTTTTGCCTACGAAAGAGTTGTACAACAAACGGTCACATCAGGACTCCAGGTTAGAGCCGCAGAACAGCGTTTGTGTGAGGGCTTTTTCAGTCTTGGTGAGGGTCTGGCAGCAAATAAAGTGTCCATGATTTGTGGAAATCACTTGCACTGACATCAGTCTGGAGGAAAAACCGTGAAAACTTCCCCATCTGAATAAGGCTGTTGCACTGCAGTTTGTTAATGCAGTTTAGCTAATTCTTATGTTATGGCACAGCTGAATCACTGTTAGTAATGTTTGCCCTTCAGTTGGATAAAAGTCAGTCATTCCCATCCAATACATTTTGAAATCTTCAGACAAGATGCTGTTGTACAACAAAAAGAGATTATGCTTAACAGACTGTTTAGAGGTCTTTTATAGGGAACTTCAGACATGAGAGCCATGAGATGTTGGACTGTAAATACGGATGTAAAACCCTGTAACTAAACACTGTGTTAGAAAATAGCTGAAACATTATTGTGAAGTCCTGGAGAATTACCATGGGCAGCCTTTATTATAATACAGTGTGCTTGAAAGGGGCTTCAGATTTGAGCAGCTTTGATCCACGAGAGGTTTATGCTGGCAAGGTAATTCCAGTGGTGCTATTGGAAGGACTGCTGGCTGAATTGGAAGCCCAGTTATTTTGGATTCCTGTTATGTGATCTCAGTCTGATTGTGAGTGATTTTCTGTCAGAATACATGCTTTTCTATCCACAGGAAGGAATAGACTGTGTTCAATCATACTGCCTGAAATATAATTGTTTACTTTGTCTTTACATTTTCCCCTCCTATTTTGTATTGTACTTGCTTTGATTTCTCCGCAGTGTTCCTGAGTGAGCTACACAAACTGCTTTTTAAAGCAGCTCACACTGTAATCAAAATAATATTTAAAAAGCTTTGAAGAAAGATTAATATGATAAGGGAAATTGTAAGTTTACTTATTTACACTTATTAAATATCCTTGTTATTGTTATGCACAATTGAGTAGAAACAATCAGTTTGGAGCATTATCCATCAAAAGGAAGCCTTGATATTAGATGAGTACTGGAGGTTGATGTATGCTTGTTTCTGTGAGAAGTAAAAGCAGTGTTAGATTGACCCCACTGAACTACTTAAGAGGTTTATATTGATTGTAGAGGAATTAATATTTAACTCATAGTTTCCTTCCAGATGAAAACAAATTTCTAGACTAACATACTTCAGTGTTCAGAGGTTATAAATATGAAAAGCAGAGTTATAGACCAGCTCACCAGCTTTTTCTTTATTTGTTTTGAATCTTCTTTTAAAAATATAATGGGGAGGGAGAAAAGAAACTGTTTATAGCCTTGAATAAAGCCACCGCTGTGCACTGTGTTATCACAAGGCCAATGTGTCATTTAAGTTGCACTTAAAACCTATTTTTAAGACTTAACTACTTCAGAGACCTTGTGGTGACCTTACAGAATTTTACTACAGAGGACTGTGGCTTCAGCCCACTGTCACAGCACAGCCCACACTAGGAGGATTCCAGTTTTTCTCTATCTCAGCAGCACACACCTAGTTTCTCATCAATTTCTTCAGGTGAAGTCTGTTTCATAACATTCACTCAAAGATATGTTGGTCATATGTATCAGGCCTTCTGTATTTTCAACGTGGTAGTCTCAGGGTGGAACACAAACTTGGTTTAGAGATTCTTGCTGACTTCCAACTTACTAAATACACACAATCCTTGCTTTTTGCATGTTTTGGGGGACTAAGATACGTGATCAGAAACAAGACACTTATGTTGCCACAATTACAGAATTTACTGTTCTGTCAAAGCACTTTGCAAACCCAAATAACTCTGTTGTATTACCTTTTGTCTCAGCTGAAGCTCTGCTCCAGAAAAATGCTGAAGATCAGTCAGGGGTGCACACAATAGGGAAGAAATATTGTAGGAGGCAGCCTGTAGCTGCCCAGGTGAGGTACTGAACAAAGCCAGCTTCATCCTGGATTTCTGAGTCTCCTGTTACCTGTCTTGCAAGCTGAGATCATCTGAAAGAGCACATCCTTGCTCCTCTGTTCATCATAATAGTTTATGTGAAAATAAGCGATGTGACTCTCTGAAGGTAAAAGGAAGTGTTTTGTACCTGGAACTTTAGGAAATTGTTCTTCCTCTTGTGCATGACCCAAGAGATTATTCTAGACTTGGCTTGATCTAAGTCCAGTTAATGTAAGTTTAAAGTTGGCTGTAGTGGTAAGAAAAATTACGTGAAAACAGCACATTTTTCTTAGTTCTGCTCTTTGTTTTTGAGATGTATCTGCTGGCTTTGCTAATACAGATGCAGGTTTGTAATTCTTAGTGTTGCAGAAGAGTTTGAAGAGGAATGAGGTTCTGTTCTGTTACTGCATTGTTCAGCAAATTCCAGCTTAGATTTGCTGCTTCTCTCCTACATGGGATAATAAAAGAGGAAGAAAGGAGAGCACAGCTTTATTTTATGATCTTACATTGATTTTGAAGCTCTGTCGGTGACATCATCCTTTAATTTTAAAGATATCACGGTGAAAAAGTACATATGGAAATGTATAAAGCTCTTTTTCAGCCACTTTCGAAAATTTGAACTTCATGTTAAAGGCAGTTAAGTATTTTTTCCTGTAAATACTTTATCTATTCTATGTTTACACAACTGAAGTAGAAGAAAACACATAAATCAGATGGACTGTTTGTTCTTAATTTGGTTTTTTTTGTCCTCTTTTAAGTATATGCAGTCTTTCCCACCCCTCCTAGCCAAGTCCTGTCTCCACCCAAGTGCCTTTCCTGAGTGGATTTCTCTAGGAGACAGAATTGGAGAACTGTATGATGGCATTTCTATATTTAAATTAGATGGAGCAGAATAGGCTGTGTAATTTGTTTAATCGATGCTCATGCTCTAATTTCCTTGGATGTGATTTTTTGCAGTGCAGTCTTATCTTTGGCTTTCTATCTGTTCAGCATGATTTCAGAGAGTTGGGTGCATTTTTCTTCTTGATAAAATATCAAGGGGATTCTGTGATAAAGCAAATTCTGCACACAGAGCTTTTCAGGCATGATAAATTGATTTAGGTGGAAATGTGACAGAAAATATATGCCTCCAAAATAAAGCAATGGAGTAAAATAAAGCATAGTTGATTAGAGCTATGCAGAAACATTCTGAAGATGGTAAATACATAAATAAATGGAAAAGATGCAGATTCATCTGCTGTTACATAAATTGTACCTATTCTGGGATCAGGATTCAGCAATTTTGGTACAGGCATTTCCTGTATTTATTTTATCTGAACATGACTAAATAGTCCCTCGCTTCTACTGTTTCAGACCTTGTCTATCACATTTTAATGACTTGATAGACTGACGTATACAAAACAGTCTGTTTCTGTTCAGTAAATTGTGGTGAGATCTTCACATGGCTTTTTTTCTATTTTTACACAAAATAAAATATTATAGCATTATATTTTCCTAATATGTCTTCAGAAATACCTCAGTTCTGTTCTCTTACCAGTACTGTTGGTGACAGCAAATGTTTATATTCTGTTAGTGACAAAGACAGACATTTAGCAATAGGCTAAATGACTTGGTGTTCTAGAGTGAAGCCTCAGCTTCAACCAGTGATTTTTTTATCTAGTATTAAACAGCCACGAGTTAGATCCTTTTTGTGATACCTAGTTAAGTGACATTGACCTGAAATGCATGGAAGTTTTCTGATTGAGCTTGCTTAGAAGAAATACACTTGGTAATTTGTAAACATACTAAGAACATGGTATCTGAAGTGAGAATTAGGCCGAGTCTGCTGGGGGTCTCAGCAGATACTATTGGGCAAAAGCAAAGGTGCTGTTTGTTTTCCCCTTTGTGAGAAGATTGGGATAAAAAAACAACTATCGGTGTGATAATCAGTCTGGAGTGATTTTTTTTTGTGAAAATCTGTAAGAACATTAGGCATTTTTTGTTGGATGACACAAACAGGTGGCAGGCAGATGACCTGAGATTTTACCCGTCAGTTCAGTGAAGACCAGAGTATGAGATGTAAAGGCAAAAGTCTGAATTTTGAGACAGCAATCTCCATTTGATTTGCTGAGTGAAAAGAGGGTCCAAAAATCTTCATGGGCTCTTTCTTTCAGGGGCTTCTCTCCTTTATTGTTCTGGAGAAGAGAGAAGAAACAGCGCACCATGGGAATGGCACGCCCTTGTGAGTAATGCTCACAAGGGAGGTGGTTCACTGCCAACTTAGAGGAAGAACAGAGTTGTACTGAGAGCATCACTGATCAATTATTTATTGTCAAAAGAAAATAGAGAAGCTGGCTCACATTGTCAAGCTACAGCATGTATTCCCCAAGAGAAACCATTGCAGAAGTATTGACAGCTAGTACAAGAGTATTGCAGAACTCGGGCAATAAGTCACAAGAAGAGCATCTGATGAAATAATTACACAAGGTTTTGAAAAACGTGTGGAAAGGTCACCTTGATGTTTGGCTCAGGACTTCTATACCTGAAATATTATTTTGTGTAACTCCCAAGTTTGCAAGTGAGGCAGGCTTGGTTTTGTCACCTTTTCTGTTGCTAGTTAGGGGTAGGCAGCAAAGGAGGCAGCAGAAATGAAGAAAAATGACACTGTGATTGAGACTGTGAATAGGGGAGAATGAGAAGGAAGAAGAAAGCTCATGTATTGAACCAAGCACCTTTTGAGGTCTACAAAACTATCTCCAGTGTTGCAAGATGCTTGATTCCTAGTATCTGGCCACAGATTCCTAGTATCTGTAGATTCACCATGTCATGGGGAAGCATCAGAAGCCTGAGTCCTTAGTGCTGCAAACCATAATTGCCTGGGTCCTTACTGGGCAACTGCAGAACTGCTGCTCTTGGGAGAGTATTTGGTGTAGAACCTGTGTTCAAATCTTTGTACCCAGGGGGTCTTGCCTTCATCAGTCCTGTGTCTTTCTGTTAGAGTGCTGGGGTTTTGGTACACAGTAAACATGGACAACAAAGGCTCATCTATATTCTTTACATGTACCTGGGTTATTCCGGAATGTTTGTAAACAAGTATTAGCTCTTCACTACTTGCAGCAGAAGAGAAGGGACTAACCACAAAGACCAAAGACATATTTTATATACCTTGTGCATGCTAGAAGCTTTTTTCAGCATGTCTTGGTTCGAAAGACAGGTGTCTGCTGGGGAGAGAGAGGCCCACCTTGGAATGGACAAATCAAACCTCCTTCCCTCCAGATTATCACAATTTTGAAAATTAAGGGAACTCTCAGGCAAAGATATTGAGGGTAGGAATAGCAGTTCTTTATTTATATATATATATATGCATAGCAAAACAAAACAAACAACAACTACTACTGCATTAACAATAAAACAGAACCAGGAACCTCGAGGGCTCTGCCCCACAGAGCCCAGGGAAGTCTGAGAGTTGGAACAGTGGAAAACCAGGCTAGTAGATGAGAGGAAATCAGAAGTTCTGTGGTGTTAGCTGGAATGGCGAGATGTCCTGGCAGGGCAGGGGGCTGCAGGGCCACACCGCAGCAGAAGGAAAGAAGCAGCGCCGATGAAATGGAGCGGTGGCGGCGGGGCAGGGCCGGCAGGAGGAAGAGACGAGCTGCAGGGTCCCGGGCAGAGGGGCAGATGATACCTGGCTTCCCTAGGCTGGAATCGGAGCTGACTCTGAACTCTCGCAGCAAGCAAAAACAGCCTCGCTGTCCTCCGTCCTTGCCAAGGGCCAGAGACGCACTGCCTATAACGAGCCCTACCCTGCCCCCAAAACCTGTGTTATCTTCCCCCTCCCAACTTTTGGCCACTTCCTTTGTTTTGGCCAAGTACTCATAAGTACTCAGTAGTTAGTTTCCTAGCAACTTCTGGGAAAGAATTCTATATTAAAAAAAAGGAAACAAATCTAACCCCCAACACAGCAATTCAGAGATAGCTTGCATCAGAATTATAGTAATTGCCTTCCTAAATGTTAACATATAAAAATATACCTAATTTTGGTCACAGATTTGAAGAAAACCTATTGTAGTCGTGAAAGCCTATGAGACAAACTGCAGCTAACTACAAATAAAGCCTTAATTTGAACATGCAAAGAAACATGCTGAAAAACCTGACGACTGGTATTAGAAACCATTCCCTCACAGCACCTTCCCAGTGGGGCTAGTGTGTGATTCTGTTTCTTCCTTTTCTGCTCTCCCCAACTGTTTCTTGTCAGCAGTCTTCTTTACTTTAGGCCATAGCAGTAGCTGTAAAGGTCAAAATGTGTTAATTTTCACCACTGCATGGGTATGAGGCAGTCAGCAACTGGAAAAAAAATACTGTCTTTATTACTCATGCTGTCAGATTAGATGTAGGAATTGTCTGTTATTTAAGCTGTTGCATGACAGAGTTTGTAAATTGGTAGAAATCTGAAGACAGAGTGAATAGGTCACTGAATGTAGCTTTAAAAACTGCTGTCATGTTGGATTTACAAAACTTGGAAGACTTCTGGTAATAAACAAGAATATGATGATTTGATAATTGTTGCTGTCTTTCATAAGGAAAGCCTTTCCAGACTTCATACCACCTGTGGAATACATTTTCAAAAGCCTTTTGTAAATATCCAGTCTGTTAATCTTCAGGATGATTTTAAATGCCACGTATGAATATAGTTTACTGACTGAATTTTATTTTCATTTACAGACAGTACGGTAACAGGATAGGTCTCATTATCTCAGCTTTCAGTGATCTTATGCCTGGCACTTTATTATTCCATCTGATGCTGGCAAATCTTTATGCAGTTACTTAGGTCTGTCTTCATATGCTTAGGTTTCCCAGCAAACAGTGTTTCCCTGACTCCTTGAAATAACTTTCCCTTGACATTTAATTTGGCTGATGAGGTGACACAAGTTTAGGCATAAATTATACCTTTTATGTCAGCCCCCGCCCACTGAGATATCCTCATGAGAGACTATGTGTAGGCAGTCGTATCAGCCCTCCCTCCAGAGATACCCAGATATAGAAGAAAGTTTCATTTATGCAGAGGTGCCCTGGAGGAGTACGAACAACTGAGCTTTCTGAGGGCATGCCTTGAATTAATTCCTCTTCTGGTAATGCTGCTTGAACTCCTTCACAGGCAACACTGCTCACAGGGTTTGCTGTATCAGACTTGTAAGTGGACTGGTCCCAGGGCAGGGTGGGGCCATCATGCAGAAGGTGACAGAGTGGACATCCTTGGGAGCGCTATGGAAATCCTACGTCATCTGTCAGGAGTCTGTCCTTTTGTTCCTGGTGAACTTTGGCGTCCTGAGCATGAGGTGTGCCTGAATGGCATTAGGTGTCTCCTCTAAAGTTATGGATCTAATTCCGGCTTACTCTACCTGTAGAGGTTTTTTCTGAAGATGGGCCATCATATCTTTTGGAAATTGTATGCTCTATGTTTTGTCTCATGAGAAGAATAATCAGAAAAAAAATGCCATGCAGTATATGATGGCTGTGGACGTGGTATAGGAAATAGAAGAAAAAATTACTCTTCCCACAGCTTAAGTTCCTTATAGAAGTGGCTTAAGTGTGGACTACTAATGTATTTCTGGGGAAATGCTGTTTTGGGAAAAACAGAACAAAGAAATGAATATCAGGTGAATGATGATGAAAAAGAAGAGAAAAGCATCCTATACAATTTGTTTTTATCTTGTCCCAAATGAAACATTCCAATTTACCATCTAAAAATCACATTTCAAGACCAAACCCAGTAGAAGGTGGAACAAAACATTAATTTACCGTTTTAATAAAATGTTATTTCAACCCCTTGGACACACTTCTGGTTTCTTTTTTTCATTTGGCCAACAGAAATAACTTTTTCCCTTGGTCTATGTGTGATTTACTAGTAGAACTGATAAAACAGCTATTTCTTATGTTCTTCCTCTCATTGAGTTCCAGGCATGGGACTGGATGCAGAAATGGGAAACTGAATGGTTTGAGACAGAAAATAGGAGAGTTTTATCCTGAAATGAAATAGCATTTGTTTTGTGTGACTGACCAGGGATATAGCATAGATTTGCTGCTACGAGTATTCAGCTGGATTATGGGTGAGATTTAAATAATATGTTACTAAGCTTTAGGATGTAATAGCATGTCTAAAAATAGGATTGGATTATTAAGATTACATTAATCTTTGTAGCTTTTGTTATTATTTAGAATGCAAGACATTCAGTCTTTAGTGCTAGAATTGGTGATATTTTCATTTCCATTTCCAAGAAAAATAAATGTATGAAAGATAATTCAAGGATTGTTAAAATTCAGCAGGCAACATTTTAAAAGTGAATACATCCCAACAACTCCATAGAGCAAAGGATAAAACTTTTAAATTAAAATTGCACTATTGCACCAAAATGGCACTGTCTCAGTTATTATGTTTAGTTGAAACCTGCATGAATTTCAGCTGGCTGATTGTTCACATTGAGCTCACTGCACACCCAAAGGAGTGTATGATGAATTTTATTTATGTTGAACATCAGAATCCCTATTGCACAAGCTTGTTTTCTGACAGTTCCAAAAGGGAATTATAATTGTGATTGGAAACAAAAATGTGTTTCTTATTCATTGAATGATTTGTATTTGATAAAAGGACAATATTTTTCCTTTGGTGTTATTTTTGTAGCTCCTGTGAGTTTCTTAAGCCTTAGATAGAGCTTTGAACCTTACTGATCATGTCATCAGCATTCACTGAAGAAAAATACCAGTTGCTGACATCAGTTACAATTATGTAGCTTATAGTGGTGTAAGGGATGTTATTTTTACAGTTATCAAATTTCATGTCCTAACACAGTTTTTGTATGAGGATATACATAATATGAGGTGTTTGATACATGTGTTTCATAGCTTTGTAGTTTCGAATACCAAACTTAGTGTCTTGGGTTTAAATGTTTGGATATACTACATCCTGTATATTTCAAATCTGACACCTAAACTGTTGTTGTACATGATTTTTATGAATCCTTAACTCGTCTCCATTCCTCTAATAAAGTAGCTTTCTAGCTTGGATTCAGATGAATAGTGTAATTTCAAATGAACTTTAAAACAATCTCTATGGGAAATCACACAGCTAAGTAAAATATTGATTTATTAGAACCCTAAAGTCATGCTTTGGGGAAGATGAAAGAGGGAACTTGTTTAGTACAACTTTGGTTGAAATAAAAGCAGTGTGTGCTCCAGCCAAGAAAGCAGACCTTGTAGTGTTAAGAGTAAAGACATGTTTGATTGTCTCATATCTCCTGTGTGCACGAGAAGCACAAGGCAGGAGACACACAAATATAAATAGCACATATTCCCTTGAATGTCTTTATACATCTGTACCTGACTGAATGTGCCATTGCTGTCTTTCAGAAATATCGACAGTATATGTCTGGGCTTCTCACTCCTCCTTATGGTGTTATGGAAACTGGCTCCAACAATGACAGTAAGTATGAGAAATCAGCTATCAGGTGGTGGGCAAGCAAACGAGAAAAGGAAAGAAAGGGGAAGGTGGACATTCTCTGGGTTTGGGTATTGAACTTTAAAAATTTAATTCAGTTTAGTATTACAACTGCATTAATACTGCACATAGTAGAAGACACTTTGGAACTTGCCCAACTGCCTTCCCAGCTGTATACCAATGTACACAGAGCTGTACAAAGATCTGCACTGTGACCCAGGCCTCTTGACTAAAACATGTTGTGTAGCATTTTACTACTTGTGTTACATGAACCAAGGAACATGGCCATGAGTCCTGCTAATAAAATAAATATAGCAAACTGCATCAATTTTTTTTATTTAGGATGGGCTACACAACTTGCTGAGTCTAGGTTAGTGCTTGAGCTGGCAGTAAACATGCTGCTCTCTAACCTTTATTACATAGCTAAATAATTTTGGGTATGTCTCTGCCTCATGAGAACCTGTCAAGCTGTGGGATAGTGCTGTAGACATGAATCCAAGGGCAGCCTTTGGAATTCATAACTTATGTAAATCAAAGCACTTCTATTTATTTGCGTGGGATTATCTCAATGCCAAGCAGGACAATATCTCATGGCTAGCAATTGCATCAGCAGATTTTGTCTCCTGTGTTAGGTGTTCAATATAATTTCTTTGCAGGATAATAGTATAGCACAGCATAGCAATGCTGCTTAGTGCAAACTGAATGTCACATTTGACTGCCAGGTACTGAGTGAGACATGAATAATGTTAAATGAAAAAGTATAAATAACTCCTGTATACATGCTTCAGATATTAAATTTTGAAAAAGTACTGTGCTTAGCAAGCTGTTTAAAATACTGATCCAAGTTACCTTTTTGTTTTTTTTGTGTTCTCTAGAGGAAACTTTTTTCTGAATAAATGTTTTGCTCTTTAAAAGTTCTAGATTCGTGTGTATGTTATCAAAGTATTGAACCCCCAAATTCCCTGTTCTACTGATAAATATCTTCACTGTCACTCAAAGAATGTACAGTATATATTTATTTTCCATGTTCTTTTTTTAGGAATGCCAGATAAAGACAGTATGTCAAGCAGTGCTCTTTGCCAAGTTTCTAAAAATTGTAATAAGGTAAATCACACACAGTTTTGCCTGCTCTTTTGCTGGAGGGGGAGGAATTTGGTTATGAAAAATATAAAAGTATTCAGCATTCAATTGAAAATAACTGAGTACAAATGCAAAGCATATGGTTGATGCATTTGAGCACAGTATACAAATTATGGGAATGCCTTAGACACTGTATCATTTAACTGAAGAAAGCAGCTGGTTCAGGATTATTTCAAAGTTTACTGCTACCAAAGTTTGTGTTACAGTCTGGTTTCTTGGTCTTTGTTGGAAAAGTGCTGAGGATAAGGAAGAAAAGCAGCACTATGAGAAGACCAGTGGATAACCAGTGGATCATAAAATTCATTATTAAATCCTATTTTAAGGCTTACCTGAGTCTGAACTGATGCATAGGCATTGTTCTGGCCCTTTGCTCAGGGTGAATTTTCTCCTATGTTCAGAGAACAGCTTTACATCCCAGTTCCCCTTTGTAAAACAGTTCTGTGCCTTCAGCCTCTCCAGATGAGGATCCACATGAAAGAACTCATGAATATTTCTGTGCCAGTTTCAGTAGTGGGATAGAGTATATATATATAGAATAATAGTGGGAAGAAATAGTGTCAGGCGTTGCTGTAAAGATTGATAACTTCTAGAATTTCTGTGTGGCAGGAGTAGAAAAGTTACAGCAATAAACAGATACTCAGATGCTTTCTTTCTGGACATGAGAGTTTATTGGATGCATTTGTGTGTTGTCTTTAAAAGGTTAAAGGTATTTTTGTTGCACAAAAAACATCTCTTAACAGCAGATGAAGACAAGGAGTATTTTAGTGTTTCCTTAATGCAAAAATAACTACTCCCACCTCTCCCTGTCTGTCTGTCTTGCTTCCTCAAGGGTACCAACCTTTTTTAATTGTCACATTCAGGTTTTATTTAATGTATACATGTAACAGTATGCAGTTCCTTTTCCTAAAGCCTTAATAACTAGCTACACTACTTCTGGACAAAACCTTATCCTGTAGGAACATAAATATTTTTCCATGCACTGAGTAATTGTTCTTAGATACTTAGCACCTTGGATTCCGTAAGAATTTTATGTAACAGTTATGAATTATGTCTAAGTGCTTCTTTAGGTTATTACCATTTCAGTGGTACACTTGGAGTTAAGTCAGGTCAGGGGTCTTACTTGTTTTCTCAAGGAAAGCACCAGGTGCAGAATTCAAACTAAAAGATGTTTTTGTGTTTTCTGAAGCAGATAGAAGTAACAGGTAAAGGTAAAAAGGTAAAAACATCTATCTCCCCTAGAAGGTAAAATCCCCCCTTTAATGGGAAGTGATGCTCAGCTAAGGGTGGTAAACACTCTCAGGTACAAAGTATTTTAGAAACTGAGCAAAATTTAATGATTAATACCTTTGCCAATAACTGGGCTTTTCTAGCACAACAGGATTCTTCCTGCACTAAATAATTTCTTGGGTAGGAGACAGAACTTGGCTAGGGCAGGCTGAGACTGCTCAGTGACTTTTACAAGAACAGAGTCCTTTGCAAACCATATTATCTTCCTTTCCAAGCTGTGTATAAAACAGACATCCTTCTCCCTCCCACACTGTACACATTTCTCTGGAGAGAAGCTGAGTGAGTGAACACCTGACAAATACTTGTCACCTTGTTTCATCCTGGAGATGCTCAGACAGTCCCGTGGCAAATGTGGCAGAAGGAGCTACACAGCATAGAAATGGTCCATGAATTCTAGTTCTTTGTTTTCTCCATGTGACCACAACTCTCTTTGATTATGTTCAGTGGAAGGCAAATGCAGCAGAGTTAAATACCCGAGTATTTTGTTTACTGCATGCAAACCTCATTCCTGCAGTTTTAAACTGTGCAACTGTTACAGTGCTTACACAAAATTTTTGTCACCCTTCATGCCCTGCAGTCTGGTGAACCATCAGGGAGTTACTGGAATTCCAGGGCCAAATTCCCAGAGTTGTTGCCAGCTTTTAGAAATAAAAAATCAAGATACTGGAAAACAGTGCTGTATGCCTAGATTTTACATATTTTACTTATTTTTATGATGATGCATGACTCCCAGAATGGCTAGTGCATCAGAGAAGGGCATTCATCCAGGGAAAGAGGAATGTTTCCAGGACATCTTTAGACTGCTTTAGATGGCCAGAATGATACCGGTGAGGCAGGCAGCAAATACAGCTCAGAGAGGCCTGCAGACTACTCTGTGGTGTCCAGAAAAAGACTGAGTGAGGAACCTGCTGAGAGCCAGAGAAAATTCTCCGAAATCTTTCATAGGGTAAGAAGACATTACACTCTTAGACAGAAAGAGATAACATCCTTAGTAGTTCTGATCATGATGCATTTATTTCAAGGTGTGTTTGTGTTGTTTTAATTTTCCAGGGAAGTTTATAACTTCCTAGAGTAAAACAAATAAAGTAAATAGTTTGCTTCAGGTGAAATTTAATGTATTCCATTCTGGAAATATGAAATGCATGTTTTTCTCTTTTAGCCTGTGGTGAGTCTTTTACAAGTACTCTAATAGATGTTTTTCCATAATTGCTAATTATTAGAGTTTCATCTTCATAGCTTAATTTTTTTCTCCTGTCACATCTATTGGTTTTTGATGAATAACATAAGATTTTTTTCTTTTAATACATGCTTTGGAATTTTCTCAGCATATGAGGATGTTTGGTTTTTCTAGTTCATTAAAATCTGTAAAAAAAAATTTCTATTAGGAGAAAGCAACAAAGAGATTCTTTTTACCAAATGTGAATTCATTTGCATTCGGGGTTACATTATTGCACATCATTTAATGCAATGTAGCAGTTAAATTGAGCATAAAATACTGAGAGGGAGTATATTACTGTCCCCAGTTATATTTTGGGGAATGGAAACAAAGTCAATTTAATGCTGTCTTACATAAGGGAAAATGACAGAGCGTCAGTCTTTTTAACTAGGACAGACCAATATCTGTACACAGGGCTCTCTCACTCTAGTTTTTGAAAATTCCCAGGGGGTAGAGTTGCATATGTGAGCTGAATGTAGCCCTAAAGCCAAAATGACAAAATCAATAATAATTTCAAATACGTTTTTGGAAAAGATACAGGAGAGTACTTAGAACGCAGGGGAGATCGGGTTCCAGCGTGCAGACAGAATAGTTACTGCTCCTGGTTCTATACATTACCAGCAGAGCTGGCAGCAGGGTTACGTGATGCTTCCCACTACAGGACACTCTTCTGACAATTGGGCCACTTTTTCACTGCTTACGCTGAATTCACCATGCTGAGAGTGTGCTCCTGGCTGTTTTTGAAATTGAAATGGATCAAACCTGTCTGACATTGAGCTGGAGGAAAATACATAGCACATACTAAATAGCTTTTTCCAGTTAGCCACTGGGAATCCTGTCCTTTGGACTAGAAGCTTGACTTTTGGGGCTTGTTCCTGCAGTAAGGAATACCATTTGTGAGCCCCTGGAAAATAACCATATTGTTAAACATTGAAAAATGTCAGTTGAAACTGGCTCAACAGAGGCTTGGTGCAGATTCACTGCAAACTTGTGCACTCAGGCTGTGGGCATTTTATGTGTGGAATTCCCACACTGTTCATCTTTGCTGCTGGGTTGCTTGGGCTTTTCTGTCTCAACGCTTAACCATGTGGGGTTTCTCTCAAGGGCTTCTTTTAGTTGCTAGACCAATATTTTGACTGTTACAAAGCCAGACACTGATGGAAAGCCAGAGACCCTTTACTGGTACCCAAGTAGGAACAAGAAATAGCCCATCTGCTCCGGAGATATAAGCTAGTTTGAAAGAAGAGGGTTGGAGGAATGAGTTGTGGAGACAAAGGAATTAATGTGGGTAAGAACAGAGGACAGCCCCATTAAGAGTACACATCTCCAGTCTTTTGTGGACTTCGGTGCTGAATGCCATTTCCTGCTATCAGCAAATGTCTTAAACTCCTTTGTAAACTGTGGATGCCTGAAAGCATAGAAATGATACACAAAAAGAAGAGAAATTTATGATTTGTAAGTTATTAATTCAAGTAGTAGATAGTAAAAGAATTCTAACCCTGCTAATGATCCAGGATTAAATTTTATATTCTTTTCCGTAATGGAATCTCTATATTCCAGTTTGCTGAAAGAACTCCCACATCCTTAAGATTCCACACAAAATTCTGCTTGAAAGGAAGGCTAAAAAATTAAGGGCGCAAAAGCAGAGTATTTCAAGAATGGGGGCTGACTGAGCAGTGTTAATGAAGTCCTCTTCTCTGTGTTTGTTGTGGTAGAGACTTGGATTACCTGCTCACATGTTTTTGCTGTTACACACGACATTAAAACAACGTCTTCCCTCAAAAACCATGCTACCTTTCTTTTTGTACAGCTTCACCTTGGTGACTGTTTAAAACGTACATAAGTTTGCTCCTCCTTCATGGAGAGCACACATCCTGCAAGGGAGAAAGTTCTTTTCATCTCCTTTGTACTGAGAAATCCAGGCTGAACACAGAAGACAAAAGGAGATTAAGTCGTGCAAATTCATACAGTAATTCTTGCAATTGGGTGAAGAATATGTATTATTTTCTGAAATCTTTCATGCTGTATTTCCATTATGTTCCCTATAATGTCTTTAGGCTTTTGTTGTGATATAGAGTTGCAGGAGCTCCCCCTTGTGCAAGAACTAATTTTCAAAAAGCACATGAATTGAGTTTATGAAGCTTACAGGTTGAAAAATACCCTTTATGTTTTTTATGTAATGTCTCCAAATCCTCTAGACTGGAAGCTTATTGGAAGTGATTTATTTTAGGGTATTTTGTATGCCAAAGCTTCTATAGATTGTGTGGCAGTACTTCTATGAAAGTCACCTTTTCATCTATGTTCTTTCCTGGCTAATTTGATGTGGTAAAATATAGATTCCTTTCCTTTACTGAATGTTCAGTAAGATGTAGGTAACATGTTGATTTTTATGTATTTAAATAGCAGGGTGATTGTGAAAACAGTATTTTCCTTTTCCTATTTAAATAATTGGGGTGATTGTGAGAACAGTATTTTCCTTTTTATCAATTCTAAATGCATTTAATGCAATTATATCATAAAGATCTTATAGAGGACAGAGATGGGCATAATCAAGAGTTAATCCTCAAAATATTGCAATTTCAACATTGCCAGGCAAATGAATATTCACTTATTTTGATTTTCAAGCATGTAAGAATGGCTCTGGTAATTTGAAGGTATACTGTTTGTAAATATGACATTGGAATTCACAAGGTTCAGCCTTGAAAAACCCACACAAGACGCCAATAATAATCACCATATCAGCTACTCTAGCAATAAACACAGTCATTTTACTTCTGATTTCCCTATATTTTAGTTTGCTTTTCCTGGATGACCACTGTCAAAAGGAAAGCTTATCTTTTAAGATATTCTGTGTATTGTCTAATGTGGACTTTGATAGAGCATTAGCAGAATTCTAAGGGAAATGTTTCACATGCTCATGAAATAGTGAGCCAAAAAAAGAAGAGAGAGCAGGGAAGCAGGCAGTGTTCTATCAAAGTGCAATTACAAGGTGTTGGTTTGAAAGTTGTAGCGTCTCCAACATACACATGAAGACTGTGTTAAAGGATGACTTCTTTTCTATGTGGAGGGTTTATGTAGCTGCCCAGTGATACATGTGCATTAATTCCTATTCTCTCTTGGGTTCTGCAGTGGCCAGTTCTCCTATACAATATTTGCATAGGATTAAAAAATAATTTCCTTTTGTTTTCTGTTTTTGAAGTGACTGCATGAAAGCACTACATGCAAATATTTCTAAATAACATCTTTGTGCAGTCCTAGCTGTACCCATTAATTTCAGGGGCTACTCTGATATTTTGGCACCAGTTTTCCATATATGAAAGTAATTTGCCTAGAGGTTTGTTCAAGTTCTTCATTTTGCTCTAGGTGAAAGTGTGTAGCGTTCAATTATTATCACAGCCTGTAACAATTTGGCTAGTGCAGAGGCTCTGCATATAGACCCTGGCAATGAGTCACATGATGACAGCTTATGGCAGGGGAGATACAAAGACAGGAATGTGAGATGAGTAGGAGTCTGTGAAAAATACGTTTTTCATATGTTAGTAAGGAACTTCATCATGAAAAATTTGAAGGTCTTTATGTGTCAGCAGAGCTCTTTAATGTAAACAAAATTGTCAGTAAGTCTGCTGACTTTCCTAAGTAGACTTTGCATAAACTAAATTGTTGCAGAACAGGGAACGTTAGGTATCTCCAGTTTCAGCCAAGTAGATGATATAGAGCTGTTGACTTCCCTTCTGAATGTCCTTGTGAATAGCAATACCTCAAAGGAAAGCTTACAACACTCCATCTTCTTTTACACAAATCAGCTCCCTGATAACTTATGAAATATCTGTGATCCATGATTTCATTGTGTATCCTGAATTCTGGAGGTCCTAATGGCAATTTCTACTGGAAATGGTTTCTTCTGCTGTGTCTAATCATATGATGATGTCTCATCATGACTAAGCAGACCAATGAAGACCTAGCCAGAGTAGCCCCAGCATGAAACCTGCAGATGTGGGGAGTGGTTCTCATTTGATCTAGTACTATACAGGAACGAGTAGCATTGCCCTGTGCAGAAAAAGAAGAGAATCTTTGGTCCAGGTTGCTGTGTATTTACCTGTGTACATGTCAAGATAATTTAATTGTCTTCAGTGCATATTTGATACATTTCGGGATTCCTGAAGCCCTTTCATGAATTTGGATGAAAAACAAATGGTCTTTCTGTTTCTTTCATTGAGGAGTTTTCATTGTGGTGGTTTTAATGATAAATAGAGCCACCTACGATGATAAGTGAGAGTGGTAAGGGATGGAGGCAAGACTTCTCTTGGTGGATGAATTAAACTTTTTGGAAACAAGGGCAGAATTTTTTAAGGTACAGGACCTAAAGAAATACTCTATTTTAAATTTTATCCTTGTTTTCTATGAGCAGTAGGATCAGAGTACTAAATATATGTATGTGTGTTTCAGTTTTAAAATATAAACAAGTTGCCACATTTATGTCTTGGAAGAAGATGAATAATGGGAAAAATAATGACTAGTGTCCAATAATGTAGTACAGTTGAGTTGTCAGCACCTGAAGAGGAAGCCTGCCTTTCCTGTCACATCTGTAAAACATTGCAGAAGCAGCTACTGCCCTTGATTAAGGAATGGGACATTGAGCTTGGAAAAGTGTGTCTGTGTTTGTATCCTGCTTTGAGAGCTGCAATGACTTACTGAGTCAGTGAAACTACCTGCAAGATCCCAGTCAGGGTACGGTGGGTTTTGTCATGAGGGAGGAGTGAAAAGCTGAAAAATGAGAGGAATGGGAAAGAGAGACTTCCTCTGTTACCAGCAGAGTAATCCATATACTCAAGTCAATGCTAGAGCTAATCTGTATGAGTTTTTAGTTTCATGACTTTTACATCTGAATATTAGTATATATGATCTCCACGGTATTTTTTTGAATGAAGAGTCCGCTTAAAGTGTTATCATTGTTATTTTGATGCTCTCCACTTACTTTTCCTTTCATTTTTATTCTTCTTGTTGTTCAGATTTTATTGCAGTTTGTGTGCATTCTAAAGCTTTGAAATTCTTGTTTGTTTTGGGTGCTTTGATGCAAGGCAGGGATGTAGTCCTCTGCTACACAGAGCTTTCAGTCAGAGAAAAAATAGAGTGTCAGACAGAAAGATGCTGGTTTACTTTGAACATTGTAAGGGATGAGATTCATGGTTGCTCATATGTTTCTAATGAGTTTTCTTACAGGAGCTTATTGTGATCAGTCCTTGGTGTGATAATCCTAAAAGACACTGAAAGTGGAAGAAGTTCAGAAATCAATAGAAATATGCAAAACTAAGTGATATTTCTTTGTTAAAATTGTATTTTGGAGGGGATCTAACTCACTGCTGACCTCTTTCAGTGTATCAGTGTAACCAGGTACTAACCCATCTGACTAACCTCACAAAAGGGTCGTGGAGGTGTTTGGGGTAGCACAGGGAAGGCAGTTTGGCTAAAGAAACATTTTTCCTCTCAGACTTCTCTTGCCTAGCTGAATGAGTGTTGCTATTGTAGTTTACATAAATAGCCTAAATAATGGAAAAAAATAACAAATTCCTAGATAATACTAAAATTTGTAAAGTACTCAGTATTGTGAATTAGGTGTGGGACCATCTTTCCACAGGAGTATCACACTCAGTTCCACTTGTCTGAGGACACAGCCGACTACCTCCTCTGCCAGTGCTGGCAAGGGCAGTCTGATAATATGTATTGTGGAGTCACATTTGATGATTCTTGCTTCTTGTCTGTGTTTTCTTTGAGATTCTGTTCCAACCCCTAAAAACCATGCACATATGCTCCATTTATCTGTTGCAGCTGAAAGGCAGGAAGAGTGGGTAATTATACTGAGAAAAAAGATAGTCCCTTTCAAGGTTCATGTCTTCAGACAAGTCAAGTGTATACAAGGAACACATTTGGCACTTATATTTGAAGCAGCAAAAGGAATTTTTTTGAATCTTGTAATTATTTTCTCAAGTTTGGCAGAAAAATTGGATCAAGGATCTTAAAATCAGATTCTTTCTAGTCACTCATACCGTCTCTCACAGAGCATTTTGACTGCCTGTCCTGCAATGCATGCTGGAAATTGGTATGCCACAAAGTCAATTATAGTTCTGAGCCAGTAAGAAGTAATCAATGTGTCTGATCTGATCATTTAGCAGCATCTTTTTTTGCTTGTGTATGGATGACAAAAATTTGAGAGGTTAATAAATAGTGGGAAAAAGCTGTCCGGTGATTTTGTTCTTTTTCTTGTGTTAGCTAGTCAAGAGCAGAAGCCTGTTGTGCTGGCTGAACACAAATAGCACCACAAGTGTCCTGTTTGTGGGGCTCATTGAGAGCCATTCCAAGTCAGAATTGCAGAGGCAAAAATGTCAGATCTCTAAGGCAGAGATGAAAATGTAATTGGGACTGTTAGCACCCGTGATGGTTAAGGAGAAAGTGCTGTTGAGGTATTTATGATTTATGACTTTCATTATTTATTCTTTTTGTGAATTTCCTTCTGAAAGCAGGCTAGGCACAAGACTATGAATGTTTTTGATCTTTGTGTACTTTATCATTAGTGATGCAGCTGTCTTAAAATTAAAGATAGCAGTTAGTGAAGAAATACAAATACTTGTAGCTGAGTTGAATAGTAGAAAAATTAGAAGAATACTTAATTCAGGATCCAAAAAAAAATTTTAAAAACCCCAGCTTATTTCCAATACAGGTTGCTACATTGCTTTTAATTGGGATTACTCAGTCACACTTGTTTCCATCTTAGTAAATGAAATCATATATACTGAGTTTGTTTAATAACCTTAAATATGAACTAGATGGAGAAAAAGCCAGTAGCTTAGCAGGAGAATTGTGATTATGTCTTCATAAACCTCCATTACTGCTCTGTCCATCCTCAGTCTTTATAGTAACTGACTTCAAATGTAAGAATCTGAGGAGCCTAAAGAAATACCTTCTTGTCTCTCATGCCATTCTTTCCATGTAGCCTTCTGCAGAATGGCTCAGGTGGTTACTTTTCTCCCAAAGGTATTTTCTGACCCAGCCCACCTTGGAGCCTCCTGAGCAGTGACTCCAGAAGCAGAGGTAGGAGAGAGTGCCTGTGCAATAGGAAGATGAGGGGATCATCAGCTCCCAGAGCAAAGCACATTTGGGCCCAGGAAGAGCCACGGATCCATGGCTGCCCTTCCACAGCAGCCTCCAGTGACCTGCACCAGGGTTGCAGGGCTTTTCCTCTTCTGTGTACCCTCTCCTATGTCTCTTCTGTCAACACCCAGCTGTGTGTGCCCTCTCTTCCATAACACTGGTGCTCCTGCTTGCCCAGTGGTAAGGGAGCAGGACTGCCAGAAGCACTTAAACCTTCTTTCTGGCCTTAACTTTCTTCCATTTGGATGAAAATGAGCTTCCTGGCCAGGGCCAGCACAAGCTACAGGATAGGGCTTGGATTTGAGACTGCTGTGATCTTTCTGCAGCTGTAAACGTCTGACCTCAGCACAAAGCTCTGCTGGGTCTGACAGCTATGGACTCTGACACTCTCTCCTGGCCCAGAGCTGGCATTTCTGCCTACATCAGCTGCACAGGAATTGCTTTGTCAGGCCAGCCTGCAGCTCGCTTGCACTTCACTGCTAAATTACAAAGGAATCTCTGATTTCAGTCTCCTGTATTTAAATACATATCTGTATAATGTATTCCTGTTACTTCTGTAGTACATGCAGAGACAGGCAAATATTTGTTCCCCTCTCACTACCACCTCTTGAGTTGTCTTAATTGTGTTCAGAGGTAGTCTAGATTATGGATTTTCAGTTTGTAGTCTGCAGGCTATTCCAAATGACACTGAAAAATAAACCTGAGAAATGCCTATTGTCACTGGCTGAACATGGTTCCTTATCTTGACTGACAAAAATTTAGGGATCTGCAAGGTAAATGAGCCTGATAACCCCCATTCCCTTTTGTTCCCCCTGATTCAGTTCAGATTCTGCTCAGTGTCAGTGTTAGCTGCTGTGCATTCCAGGACCATGTTGGAAAACCTAGGTTGACAAAACTGTAAGAGGAAGGTTTCTGGCATTCCTTGTGCTGTAAATATATAGCCACTGCCACAGCAGTCCTGGGCCTGTGTAATAGAATGGCTCTCCTGTCTTCCTGGTATACTGGTCCAAACTAGGGGAGAGGAAACCAGGGGCTACCTTGCCAGAACTCCTGAATGGTGCTTCAGTGTTCCAGTCAATGTTCTTGAAATGCTGTCTTTTTTGGTTTGTGCTTTTCTGCTGTGTGTTTTGGGGTGGAGAACCTGGATTTCTGCCTGAAAAGTGACCTTGTGGCAGTACAGACACTGGACAATCTGCAATAATATTGGCCTTCAATATACCAGAAGTTCCTCAGGGCAGGATGCTTTTTCCTTTCCCCAAGACAGTCTCCTATCCAGCTATCATGGAGAAGCTGAAGATTGCCACATTATTACAGAAATCCCAGAGCTTTTTAAACACAAGTTAGCTGGGAATACCCTATGTATATTCAGTATTTCTAGACAACTGATTTGGATTACAGTAAGTAAGTTTCTCTGGAACAGCATTTTCACACCATGATTTGCTTCATGTAGTGCAAGAGTCGTTATCCTTTACACAACCCACTAAGAGTCACTAAAGAGTCAATTAAATAAGATTTTGAGATTATGCTTAGAAAGGGAGTGAGTGGTTGACAGATGGCAGGGACAGAATTTCAGCTGGACGAAACAATACTTACAGCAATAATATGAAAATCAATGCCAGCATTGAAGAGAAATGGGGAAAAGGGGATAAATTACAAAATACATACAATAGGTTCCATTTCACATGGACGGGGCTGGTTCTGTGATATCCCTAAAAAACAGACATCACAGAATTTACACAGCTTGGGCTACATACTGCGAGAGGTAAAGAGAGATCATCTTTTCAGAAACATGCTATGGTGAATTGGGATGTAAAGAGATGTGGTTAGCTAGGGAAAATGTCAGAGTAATTTCACCTCTCCATACCCATCTTGGATTAGTAACTGCAGTGTTCTGTGTGTGTTTGTGGAACCAGTTTTTTTCTCAAGTTGCAATTAAGATTCGTTTAGCCAACAGAAGCATCTCAGAGTATGTTTAGAAATGTCTGTCCCTCACTAGTTAATCAGGGAAGATGAGCTAAATTCAAAATAAGAAAAAATACGAACAGAACAGGCTTGGTTTATATAGTAGCAAGTTAGGCAGCAGCAAACTCTGTAGAAAGTTAGAAAGAGAGAAGAAGCAACTTTGCAGATATGATACATTTATTATTTTTCAATTAAAATCATATTTTGTTGTAATTTACAGGAATTAAAAGTATTACTCTTTTGCTATTTAATTGGAGAATATCTACTCTTCACACAGATGCACATTAAGTCAATGTGTGTGTTTTATTTACTGATTATTCCCAATGCATTATGGAATTAATGTGGAAAACAGAGCATATTGATCTGTATTGTTCAGATCAATAATTTGATTCCAAATGCCTTTGTATCTTTTTAATCAATACAATTACTAACACTATCTAAAGAACACTGAATGAACTGATTAACTAATACAGCAGTTATGGTTTCATTTCATGCTAGTTAAGTGTGAGACCCCAATTAGATTTTACCATAAAATGAAAAGAAAAGCCCTTATCCTACATAGCCTGAGAGACTTGGATGAAACAGGGTAGGTAGCATGGTTCAGCACTTCAACACCCACCACTTTGACAAGCTTTTTGTAGACTGCAAGGGAAATAGAAGTTTGAAGGAAGAAAAGAAATTTGCTTTGTGGATGTTTGTCAAGAGCAGAATGCATGTCTTTCCACTGACACACAAATATGTAAATTAAACCAGTGCTTGAGGGGTTTTTTTATGTTTATGACAGAAGACATAAAACCATGGAAGTAGACAAGTACCTGGCTGAAAGAAGAATGTTTGTGCTTTTTGTAAAATGTGTTCTGATCAAGCCATCAGTTTGGGATTTCTTTCCTGTTTCTTTTCATGTACTACAGAAACAACCATTTACCTTTTTAGGAAATATATTCCATATAGATGGAAAACATCAATGTAGATCAATAAAAATCTCCTGAGAAGTAGGACACCAGAAGGTGTTGCATTGGATGCTGTTAGATTAATCCTTCTCAGTTTCATTTTTAGCAAAAAATTATTTCTGAAAAAGATGACAGGAAGAAGAAAGAAGGGTACATAGGGAAGCTGGACCTCTTCAGTGTTTCTTCATTTCATGTACTTTCACAGTGCACTGTCCTGAACTTGGAGAATAAGGAACATGAGATCACCAGAAGAAGCATAAAACAGGTTTAAATTAACTTCTCTTTTCCCGCTTGCCAGAGGCTTTACCTTCTTGCTGACCTCCCCAGGGAATTAATGAGGTAACCTTCAATGGCCTCTAGCCCTGTCTCACTTTGAAGACTCTTTCTTTCTGTGTTAAGAATCACTGTAAAATTCCCAGCATGAATTTGTAGACACTAGACTTCCAGGATTCCAGTTGCAGCATTCAGCAGTGTTTTCAGTTGCTTATTCTCATCATTTGTTGAGGTTGTGAGTAGACACTGTTGTCCCCATTTTACTATGGAGAGGTTGAAACACTCAGAGGTGCAGTGACTAGTGGGGATCACACAATGCCTGAACTGCTGTCACCCAGGAGGCAGTGGTCCTCTTGCCTCACTTGGGTAGTGTTTTGACTACACTGAAGTCAAGGATTTTACCACTAGTTTTAACCACGGGTTCACAATTTCACACATAATTAACACTCCATCCAGGTTTTGGCACCCTTATGTTTGACATGAAATCATCTAAAATTTCACTGCCTTGTCCTCAGAAGGCAGTTCTGGCATCTGGATGTAACTGAAACCTAGGAGAGCCCATCCAGAATACCTTCTGGGAGTCTTGAAGGTAGGACATGCTTGCCAAAGTTAAAAAGGTATCTAGAAATAAGTGAATTAAATCCTCTAAAAGCTTGTTAATCTTTAACATCCCTTCAGTTTGTCTTTTGAATAGATGCTGTGTGCCTAGAGCATACGTGAGAGGCCTTAAAAACTGGTAACCTTGCTGCCCAATATTTATTGTACTTTTAAAGTCTTTGTCATTATAGCTTTTGTTTCTAAAGGGTAATTTCAGGTAAGCATACTTTTAAAGCCAGGGATACTAAGAAACCAGTTTGCATGAGAGACAAAGTAAATGTTTTATTCTTTCGTAGGTTAAAGAAATGCAGGAGCAGAGAAAACCTGACAACACTGGCTTGAAACTTATGATAACTGTAGTCACACCTCTATCAGAATATTGGGAATGCTTGCAGCAGAGTTAGCATTTTCTGACATTTTATTCAATGCAGGCAGTGTAGTTATAGCAGCTGTTTCATTGCAGTGGGGAAGTAGAAAAATGACGGGAAAATAAGACATCATTAGCCATGTTTTGGTGGGCTTTGTGCACTGGTCATAGCCTGTTTCAATATTCTTTTTCCCTTTGACATTCACAGTAAAGTGTCATTTTTGGTAATGACTGAATCATTTTGTATTAAAAGGAGGGACATTTATAGTTTGTCAGAGAAACATTGTAGAAGTGTTAATAATGTGAATTCAATTTAACTTGCTAAAATAAATTTGCTACAATGAATATTTGAGAATTTAAGGGACACATTTTCCTGTTTATGCTATTAAAGAATGTAATTACTAAAGAAAAGCAATTTTAGAATGTATTTTAAAATACAGCATAGTCTTCATATTTTATTACATTTAAAGAATAAAGATTTTAAACCAGTCATCATTATTCTGAATATTTTGATAGAAGCCCATTTGCTGACAGTATTCAAAGCATTTTGCAAAGGTAGAAAGTATGAGTATTCCTCTCTCCAAAAAGGGGAAAAGGAAACACACTGTGATTAAGTGATTTCTGTAAGGTCATGCAGTCAAAAAAAAACCAGAATAGAACTGGGCTGTCTTTAACCAGTGGCCGTGACAATTTCTACTAGGCTATTTTGCTTGATTTAGATAGTTTGTAGTCAGATTATGGAGTTTAAGATTACAGGTGCTCTAGCATGAAACTTTATGAAACTCAGAAGATTTTTATAATTTGATTATCTTCTTCCCTAATTTTGCAAACATCCTCTGACTGTGTGTTCATCTATTCATACCATGCCATTCTCCCGATTTTGCTGTTTACAGATGTTTGTTAAGCAACTAGAATAGTTGTCTTCTGTGAGCATGGATGGCTTGAAGATCCTTTGGCAGTACAATTTGAGACTGTCTAGACTGGTCCTTTTAAAACAAATATCTTCTTGGGTAATTTGTCCTTTGTTAGTTGCCAAGTATTTGTTAATTGCTAAGTCCCCTACAGACCTGTTATGAGGTCAGTCATTGTCAATTTTGGACTTTTCCAGTTAGGAGATGTGAGCAGGTACTTTGCTTTTTGGCTGCCAGTGCTGTCTTGCAGAGCACTGTGGGCCTGATTTGGCCTGCTAGCTGCTGCTGAGAGCAGCAGTAAGGCCTGTGAGAGAGAGAAGTTTTCCCAAAACACTGGTCTGTGAAACTGTGAGACAGAATTTAAACGATCTTCTCTTTGGTGTACTGGTTGTTGCGTTTGCCTAACTTGCAAAAGGTCCCTAATTCAAGACCAACCAAAAACACCATGTGCAAAGATCGTTTAAATTCTGTCTCACAGTTTCACAGACCAGTGTTTTGGGAAAACTTCTCTCTCTCACCGGCCTTACTGCTGCTCTCAGCAGCAGCTAGCAGGCCAAATCAGGCCCACAGAGCACAGGCTGGTTCTCCCAGCTGCTGTATGTGTTTGTGGGGAGAGTGAAAAGGGGAATGAATTGTTTACAGCATGATAGGATTGATGATTGCATTTCTACTTCCACGTTTTTTGTCTTCTGAAGGGGTGTGGTGAATCTCCCTGTATGGGCCATTCATCTAAGAGTTGGACTTGATGATTCTTGTGGGTCTCTTCCAACTCAGAATATTCTGTGATGAGCTCTGTGATTAAATATGAGTGTCTGGGTGGGACCCAGAGCTCAGTCCTGGTACCATGTCCCAACCATCAAAAGTCCCCATGGCAGGGAGTGTGTGCCAAGGTTTCTTATGGACCTTGCACCCTTGGGGGTTAGAGGTCATCACATGGATTGTGTTCTGATGACAAGCACTGGTCAGTACATCACCATATTCTAGCAGAGGTTGGTGCAGTCTGCATGGACACCCTTTCACTGCAGCTGGAAATAGGACCAGTGGAGTTAACTTCAAGATACTCTATCCAAGGCTGCTTTCCAGCTGAAAATGCACTCCAAAAGCTGTGATACTGTATGCTCAGCTTTATCTCTGTTATATAGTTACTCTGTTGTGCTGGAAATAATGGCCTGTGTTGGAGAAAGAGTCATCTCAACACCATCTTTGGAACTCTTATCTCTGCCTTTGGTCTGAAGCAGCACAAATAGATGACATTATAAAAAGCTTGAGAAGGAGCAGTGAGAGTAGAAGTGGGAGGTGTTGTGTGGGAGGGCAGTGGGGACTCTGGCTAGTCAGCTATGTCCTACTGAGTGGCTGTGATTTTGCCATTATTGTGGAAATGTGGTTTTTTGTATATTTTATTTCTTCCCATGTGAACCGGATAGGGCACTAGAAGTCTTTTGGGAGATGTATACAAAGATATTCAAAAATGTCATTCAAAAATACCACTCATCAGAAGGCATCAGGAGTCATTTGGAACCAGTAAGAGCTAAAGATGCTCTGCTCCCTGAAGTACACTTAGAAGAATTAGATGCTATGTGCCTGGCTCAAAAATTCATTGAGTCAATTAGGGACTTCCTAGATATTTCACTGGGATTTGGATTAGACCATAAATCATCAGTAGGGGTAAACACTGAGGATGTAAAACAAACAGACCTCTTAGTGATGTGGCTGTTGCTGCTGACACCTTTCAACGTGTGTGGCTTTTGTCCTTTGTTTGTTCTGGATCCCCCTGCCAGCCAGCAGGAAAACAGATGTCACTTGTAATTCTTTTCAGTTCCCCGGCTGAAAATCAGTTGAAAGGGATCAACAGTAGTGCACAGGTTTATCTGATCTCCCTGGTAACATGCTGTGGTTAACTCCAGTCAATACCTAAACTTGTTCTCTGTTCAAAGATGAACTACACTGAGGTAGTGTGAAAAAAAAAAAGTGATTAATTGGCTTTTACTTTATTTCATCTTAGTTCTTTGCAATACACATATCCTACGTTTGAGAGCAATGAATTAAGTCCCCTTTGTCACTTGATTTTATAGATCCGAAGTGCCGTAGATCTAAAGCATTCATTCATATGTAAAGGCTCAGAAACATCCCTGTACAGCTATTTAACAAGGGGAATAGAAAAATCCATTTTTGTAAGAGGTGTTCTTGGATTTAATTTAGCAGATTCCAATAAGTTGACAAATACAGATCTCATGGTAGGTCAATATTATTGTTGTTCATTTTATTATTTATTTGTCTGCATATTGCTCAGTGATGTAAGAAACACCAGAATAAAGACAGGCCTTGCCCTGTAGTTTGAAATCTAAGGGCTATTTCTCCTCAGATTAAATGTGTGCATAAAATTATACACATGAATAGTCCTATTTAAATCTATGGTATTGCTCTCATGCATAAATATTTGAATCTTCAAAGGAATGGAGGCTAAAATTATTACTTTCTCTGCTTCACCCCAATTTAAATGGGGAGTTTTGTGATTGGCTTTGTGAAAGGTTTGTTTGAATGGCTCAAATGTGAATTCCTAAATGTACAGATAGGGAGTTTGTCAGTGTTAATGCTAAAAGCCTTTTTACCACAGTTTCTCTTAATAATTTTCTGCTTTCCTCTACCAACACCAGCACCTCTCCCTTCTCCACCCTCCAGACCCATATGACCTCCTGCCCTACAGGGAAGATCAGCAGGTCCTAGCAAACTGAGTTTGTGGTATTGCTGTGTTGCTGTATCACACACTGAAGGAAAGCTAAGAGCAGGTATACTAGTCACTCCTGTGGCCAGGAGATGAATATTAGTTTGTAAACTATTGTAATTTTGTAATTGGCTTGCTTATTGCTTATCAGCTCTTTGCCTGATAACTTTTCCCTTATTCAGAAGTCCTGAAGAATGGGATCATCAAGGACCTCTGTACCACATGTGTGTACTTCAGTCTCATTAATTCTCCAAAGATATCAGGATGCGTTAAGAAGTCAAACACTCTCTTCACTCTTTGCTGTTTTATAGGGAGAGCTTTTTCCTTTTCTTTTTTTTTTTTTTTTTAAGTGCTTTCTAAGCAATCCTTAACAAAAGATCCAGGGCTGTAAAGATTCACAAAACAATTCTTGGTCTTTAGCCAAGCTGTGACTGTCCCTTACAGAATGCATTTTTTTTTTTCTGATGGGAAGTTGTTGCTGGAACCCTGTATCTCCTATTAACTAACTGATGTTACATTTCTCTGCCTTTGAAATATGTCTTGCCTTTCTATAGCAAACTCAGTCCAAGCCCTGTGTTTCCATTTATTGCATTTCAGATAATCACTAGTGCAGTCAGAGCTCATTACAGCAGCTTTGAAAGGCTGTGACTTTGGGGACTCTTTGCTGGGCATGTCTTTTGGATGATGATGGCATTGTCCCTCAAGAGGAGTGACTGTTTTGGGCTGGCTGCCCTGGGAGCTCTATTACTGATTGCCTCTTCAAGCCCCATCCTGTGGCTGAACTCGTTTTAGGCTTGTGAAGGTGTCCTCCAAAATTGCGCAGTGCCTTGTAGTGAGGCTGAAAACTACTTCAGGAAAGCATTGAGTCCATCCCCAAGCCACATGCACACTATAGCAATGTCACTTCTGACAGGTTCCTTGTGTATCCTGCCAAAGATGGAGGAACCAGACCTCTCAGCAATCTGCCAGTACTCAGCTGTGAGGAAAGCTTCAGCAGTGCCTAAACGAAATCTTTCTTGCAGCAATTTAAATTATTTCCTGATCTCTGCATGGTGGTCTAGGCCACTTCTTTCTCCTTTTCAAAGGCCTTTTAAATCTGAAGACTTTTTGTCACACCTCTGCTAAGATTTGCCTTTCCTTTATCTCAACAACTGTGATTATTTATGTTGTGCTTTCTGATTATTCTTGTTGCTTTCCTCTAAATTCTGTCCAGCTGGTTTAGATGCTTTTGGAGTAAAGTGGGCAAGTAAGACACTGTGCTGTATATTAGGTCTTACCTAGGCTGACTAAAGCAGAACACCATTATGTATCTAATATAATACTACATTCCAGTACAGTATTTGTTGCTTTCACACAATTATGGCATTGGTTATTCAGTTGTATTTAATATTTAAATATTTAAAACATTATAAACCTTTTGTTTCCTACCCTGTCTTTATTTAGCTGATTCTGCGTGCTTCAGAAATGTAGTCATCACTCTGTGTTGCATAAAAGCATTTTTTAGACCAGTGTTACAACTGTTTCATATTGTCAACTTATTCTGCAAGGTATGTGCAATGCCTGCTGTCCTGAAGTCTTCTGCAGCATCAATAAAGGTGTATTCTGCTTCATCCCATGTTAATATTTAATATTATCAGTTGGGATGTATTCTTGAACACTGCTTTTAGAACAGACTGCTGGTATGACTGCCAGTTTGACTTTGCTTCACTGGTAATTGCTTTCAAAATTCACTTTTCAACTGACTTTGCACCTATTTTGTAAGAATTTAATCTGCCTGTTGCAGAAGAGAATATCTGATGAGAAAGTGCTACAGCCTTACTAAAGGGTTGAAAATCTACTGTTTCTTGTGTAATCTATCAATGTTGCTACTCGATCATGAAAAGAAACCAGATCAGGGTGGCATGACCTGTTCTTGTTTAATATATATGACATGTGACTCCCTGTTCTTTTCCAGGTGCTTACAAATGGACTTTTTCTAGGAAGATGTTAAGCTGACATCTATGTTTTTTCAGCTTCTCCTTTTCCATATTTCTGTCTTCAGCTGCCTTCCTTAGACCCCAACAGTGGCTGCTCATGGTTCTGAGGTGGATGCAGCCCACTTCAAGTTTCCTGGATGAAATTCTACAAAGCCAATCTGAAAACAGCTAATTTATGTTTTTGGGGTTTTTTTCAAGGTTGAGATTTTACTCCTGTCATTCTACTACTTAGGATATTAACCATCTCTCTGCCACTGATATTTCTAATGAACATTGATAAAAAATAAATCAAAAGTTTCTGGCCTTCTTGAGCTGTCTGTAAACAGATTTCCTTCTGTTAAACAGTAGCTTAACACTGTTTGTTTTCTTTTTTTTTACTACTAATGTACTGTGGAATATTTTCTTACTTCTTGATATTTCTTGACAGGCCTGTCTCATCTTATACCTTCCTTTGCTTTTCTAATTCTGTCCTTTGTTATTCAATTTATGCTTGCTTTCTCTAGACTCCCCATTTTCTCCTTTCTGTGTATTTCCTTCTTGTGTGTCAGTGAAGAGCTCTTTCTTTAGCTGAGTCTTTACTTCACCTCCTAGTTAAGTTCTAGTATATATTATGTGTATGACTAATACTATTTCTTTAAGTAACTGCCAGCTCCCATTAACTCATTTTACCTCACACTTGTTCCCCCATGACCCACTCCAGGAATATAGCTATCAGTATTCTGTTTTTGTGGAAACTTTTCTTCCTAGTCCGTTGTGTCTGCTTTGATGCTCTTTCTTCCTTCTGTAAAGTTCTGACTCTGGATCATTTCATGATCACCTTCACCCAAGTTATGTTCTATCTTTGCAGCTGATCCTTCTGTATTGGTCAGGATGTAGGTGAACAAGCCTTCCTGCTGCTTTCTGCAGATTCTTGTGCTGTGTCTTAGCTTTCACCTTGTTTTTATTCTGTCCTTTGGGTTGAATCAGATTTCTTCCAAATGCTGTCTTATATTCTGTTTTGATTAGGTTGGGAGATTTGTTGAAAAATCTTCATCCATGTTCAATTTTTCACCTATGAGTTTATGCATTTTTGTTAAAACTTAATTGAAACTCCAAAGAACAAAAATGTGCATTTGTTTTCGCTAGTCTATTGCTCTAAAAATCTCCTATAGTTTTTGTCTTACACATTTTCTCTCTCCTCTACGTATATTCCTAACTAGAATTAAAATCTGTAAGCTAGATTGAGTATATTGTACCTGTTTGAGATTGTTATTCAATGGTTTAGTTTTCATTAGAGGCATCTCTGAAAAGACTTTTGCTATTCTTTGCATATATTAACTGCAAATATAGACTATCTAGAGCAGATTCCACCCAGTTCCAAAAAACAAGAAATATTGAGGGATGTGCTACTGCTCTTCTGGCTGGACAGAAACGTTTGGAATTTAAATGAGTTTATGAAAAATTGTTGACTTACTAAATGAGAAAAATCAGGAATCCCATTTTAATTGTATTGATATGCCTTTTCAGAGACTTTTTTAAGGTATGAATAGAAACAAAAAGCTTTGTATTGGTTTCCATATACAGGCCTCTATGTTAAGATTATTGATTTCTGTCATATGCTTCCCTCATTTTCCCCTTCCCAGCTGACCCATAGTTTCCTGGTGCATTCATAGCTCTTAGCACTATTTGATAACTACAAGGACTTTGTCACATCATTAAAATCCCGTGGGAGCTAATGGACAGATGCCCAGTTTAAGGAAACTGGTACCTGGCAACCCAGAAGTACGTGGCTCGTGTTTCACCATGCTTCTGCCCTGGCTGTCTTGGCTTTGCCATAGGGGGGTGAGGGGACTGTGGCTGCCATGGGCCAAGGTGCAGAGTCTTGCCCTTGTGGGAGAGCTCTGCTCAGCCTGATCTGCTGTCAGCAAGCCCTGGGTGCCAGGCAGTCAACCCTTGTGTCGTGTCTCCTGACTCTGCACGCTTGAAGTGAATTTGGTCCGTGCTGTTAACTACCAGACCCAACAAAGCCAAAGGTCTTCCCATCATTCTGAGGTGGCTGCTGAAGTTTGATTTTGTTCTCCTTTGTCTCCATCTCTACTGTCCTTTAACCTTCCGCTTTCCTTTTTCCTCTGTGTTGTGCCATGTGCTCCCTGTCTCCCTCTTGCACCTGTTTCCTTTGTGCCTGTTTTCCCATTTCTCTCATCCTCTTCTCTCCTTCTTCCCTGTAGAGCCCCAGTGGTCTTCCCTTTCACTCTTCCCTTTGTAGAACCAAACCACTTGCTTTGTTCTTTTCTTTTCCTTCACTTGGACCTTGTGAAGGTCCTTGCCTGGGTCCCTGCAAGTGGCCTGCATGCCTCTGCATTTCAGAGAGCAGCTGTAAAAGGGTTGCCAGCTCAGCCTGATAATTTAGAGAACACAGATAGTGGAAGAAGAGCTCTGTCTCCATTCCTGTTTCTTGTGCTATGCTGTAAGGGAGAAAAGAGCTGAATAGAAAAAGGTGCTGAAGGAGGAGAGAATTTCTGTGCTGGGGAGCTGAATGGCAAAGCGGACGTGTGTGTGGGAACACTGTTATGGAAGAGGAAGAGCTAACTATGCCTGTGTATGCTCAGATCTGGTGTGACCTTCGGCCATTGCCCATTTCAGTAGTACTTTACAAAGTTTAGCACAGATTTGTTATTAGTCTTCACATGTCATGTCATGTCACTGTTTTAATTTGCTGAGCCTCAACAACCAAGTTTGCCTTTAGGATATCTTCAGAAGTTTTTTGTATATTCACATCTCCTGGGCAGACCTTAAATTTCTACGTTATTCTTTGTTATTACAGCTTTTTTGTTCATTTATTAATTTTAGTCTTTATTTTATTTTTCTGATCAACCTTAAAAAAATTACTTAATTTCATTTTATTTTTCAGACACCTCTTATTGATCCTCACATCCCACATCATCCTACTAAAACCATTACACAGGTAATAGAACATAGGTGTGCTGTAGAGCCAGGCCATTAGACAAATGGAAATAACTATTTCCAACTGTGTGATATGAATCAGCTGAAGTGGTGCTTTCTGTTGGATGTGAGAAGTATGTGAAACTTAAAATCCCAAATATATACTACATTGCTCTGCAAAAATAAGCCTCTGTGCAAGAGGACTTTTAATTCAGGGAAAAGAGCATTTGTGTTTTATTTTGCAGAAAGCAGTACAGAGATTCCATAAAGTTTAAAATCTGTGTCTTTTTTTTTCCTTCATGATCACTAAGGTTCCTTCAGAAAAGATCCTTAGAGCTGGAAAGATTTTGCGGAATACAATTCTGTCCCGAGCGCCTCACATGATAAGAGATCGTAAATACCATCTGAAGACTTACAGGTGTGTGAGCTCATTGTATAGAGGTCTCTGAATTTTTATGCCTGCCATTCTCTGATTTGTCATTTATGCCTTACCATACTTGCAGGTCTCAAAAGGTCTGAAATTATTCTGTGCTGCTATTTGGGTTGGATGTTATGCAGTCTTTAATGGGCCTGGTAAATCCTTTCTGAAGTAATTTGACTGGAAATTGAGTCCGTGATTGTGAACAGAGCCTTCACATACAAAAACTCTTCCAAAGTTAATAGCATAGTTAGCTGGAATATTCTGTGTAGTACCAAGTTAAAATGTAGATTCTGTTCTCTTTATATATCAGTAAGAGATAATAGAAAAGTTCATTAATGTATTATGTTCCTGTACTGATTGCTACAGCAGTCTTGCTCACTGTGGCGTTCTGAAAATTCACAGAACGTGAATAGTGAGAAACAATCCTGATGTAGATTTGCTGCTCTATTTAATTTTTTTTTCAGTGCCTTGCCAGGCTCTCTTATCTTCCTGCTGGTGGCAGCACAGTCTTGCTGAAGTGGGATAACAATGGCACTTGTAAAATAGAAATCTGCCTGCAAGGTGTCAGGATCTACCTACTATTGGCTTAAGAAACAATCAGTATGTTTCACTGCCTAATGTTTAAATCAGATACCTTATTCAAGTACATTATTCAGAGTGTTTTTAAGTAAAAATTATTTTTAAATCTCTGAGCGTGTCTTTCTCTAAATGGCAAATCATCATATTGCTGATCCTCATTTGAAATCAGTGCACTGATTTTCCATGTTTCAGCCCAAAATGTATTTAATACACAAAGGTATTTGGCGCATGTGAGTTGATTCGAGAATATGTCCCGATATAACATTGCTGATTGTTCTAGAAGAACAAAAGAGCATATATGATAAAGGAAGAGCAGTACTGGTCCAAGCAACTGCCCCATTTTCTCTTACACGTAACTGGGAAAACCCGTACTGTTCTGCTGAGCTAGGTATTGTTACAATAAAGAATTTTACTAAGTGACCATGTGGCTGTTTGCTGTTTTAACCTGCTGTGGGTGTTCTCCAGAACTTGAGACCTGCTGTTGTCTGCCTCTGGGTCGTTCAGGAGGTGAAAGGTGACCAAGACCTCGCATGAGAGAGCCTCAGGAGCCCTGTATCAAAACCAGAGTCTCCAAATACAGTGTGACAGAAGTTTGGTTACAAATGCAGGAACACCCTCACAGCACCCATTCTTCCTGTGGAGGCTGCATTGGAATAACTTCTACAGTATTAAATTACTGTTTTCATGCAAGATTCTGAAAAGCGTGAGGCTTTTGGTATCCCATGATATACAGAGGTTTCTTTTGAAACCTGGGTTGGAGGTTGTTGCACTGGTGTTATAGGTTTTATGCCAGGTGTCACAGGCTTGATTTGATCCTCTGAACTCTGCCTTTCCCAAAACACTTGTTTTGCCTGGGTGATCCTCTCAAAACTGAACACCTTCACTGGTAGTTCAAGCACGTGCATGTAGATGGTGACATGGGGTTTTCTGCAGGGAGATTTGACTAAGTCTACACAGAATTTAAGGTATCACTGTTGCTGGCAATCACTTTGTGCAGTCTCTCTCTTGGCTAGTTTCCTTTCTAATTCCTGTCTGTTTATCTGTCCTTCAGGCAATGCTGTGTGGGAACAGAACTAGTTGACTGGATGATGCAACAAAGTCCCTGTGTCCATTTACGAACCCAGGCTGTTGGCATGTGGCAAGTACTGCTGGAAGAGGGTGTTCTTAACCATGGTAAGATAAAGAAAATCAGTATCTTGACTAAAATATGGGCAGTGTGTGACATCAACACCTCTGTAGTTCTTTTTGATGAAAAAGAAAGGGGTCATGAGCCCAAAAGAAATGCTACAGAGCAGCCTTTTCATTCATAAGTGCAACACACAGGCAGTATTATTTGAATCTTGCTACCAGTATACTTTTTTAACTTTTGAGCATATTTCATCATAAATTAACAATTTATAATTATAACTCTAACTATACTTAGGAGTACACTGGCTTGTGCTTATATTGTTAGAACTGGGTAAGACTCAGGCCAAAACCAAGGGATGTATTCCCATACATAAAACTAACCTTCATCAAAGGTTTGCAGTGTTTAGAGGTGACTGTAGGTATTTGTGCTTGCTCAGATCCATCCATCATTTTGGAATGATTTCCATTGATTTTGGAGGGGTTCCCAAATTCAGCACACCCAATATTCCAGTGCAGAAATCTAGGATTTTATGTTAGCTTTCTGATTGCATTTTACATTGACTTTCAGTTTCCATTTGGCAGGATTTAGTTGGTAACAGGATATTACAGCCCTCAAAAGGGTAGGTTTCTAAAGCAATATTCATATTTGTAGCTTTGCTCGTACATTTTTATTAAATGTAGAAGGGCAGCTCTATTACAGTAAACTTGCATTTATCGTCTGTTGTGCTTCACATATCCCAGGTAGAAATTTCCATACTGGGAAGGCAGGTTGTTTCTACTGCTCCCTTACCCTAAGGGCTCTAACTTGAATTCCTGCCATGTATTCCCTTGAACTCTCAGGGGCAAGCTATTGCAAGCTGCTTCACAGTATCCAACTCAACAGATCACTCTGACTTGCTTGGAAGACCAAAGGTTTGTCCTTTGCAATATCGTAATGTTACTTTAGAGGTCTTCTCTTGGCAGTTCTTCCATTAAGTTATTCCACCAGGACACAGGTCAATGAACTTGCCCCTGGGACTATACCTTGCTGACACACATTTCTGATACATCACAAGGAGTTTAGTTGCTTTTGCTACCTTTTTTCAGCCTGTCTAAACATGTAGAGCAAAGTGTTTGTGATAGAGAATACCTCTTAGAAATTCATAGTGTAACCATTTTCCCCAGTGTAATTTGTTTGATCAAATGAAATCATTTGAAACAATAAGAAAACAAAACTAATAAGAAAAAACCCACATGTGCACACACATTTAAAAGTGTACCCTTCAAGCTACATAGCTTGGACATACATGAGAAATAGTTTCATGCTTTTACAGTTTTTCTGTAGCTCTCTTTCCCTTCTTAAATAATCTATCTATAACAAACACGAGACTACACAGATCTCTACAAGATTTGCTTCATTGAGGAGTGTTCAGTATTTGATGTATGTTGTTTTCAGTGGACCAGGAACACCACTTTCAAGACAAATACTTATTTTATCGATTTTTGGATGATGAGCGTGAAGATGCCCCTTTGCCAACTGAGGAAGAGAGAAAGGAGTGTGATGAGGAGCTACAGGATACTATGCTGCTTCTCTCTCAGATTGGGCCAGATGCTCATATGAGGATGATTCTCAGGAAACCGTAAGCAGAATAATGAGTTAATATTATGGGTCTTCCTTGTGACATGGAAACAAGAGAAACCTACATTTATCGTCAGCCTTTTTTTCAGCCAGCTTTATAGTGACTTCAAAGCAGCCAGTATAAACTCTGTTTGACCCTCTATTGAAGGCAAGCATTAAGCAGATAAGGTTTAGTGGTCACAGCAGACATATTTTACTGCTAAGTAAATGCACTGAGAATAAGGAGTAACTTAAGCTCACCTTCACTGAAGATTTACTTTTAAGGGGCCATTCGAGACAGGCAAGTACACAGGACTGGATCCTGCTATCTTGAGGCTATTGGCAAAGTTTGTATTTGCTATGGGGCAGGAGTGGGCCCTGCCTACTGTGTGAGAACATTTTTCAGAGTAAAAGATTTTTGAGTCACATAACCTAAGTGCTTATTCCTGTTCTGTTTCCATCTGTAACCTTTCCTGGCTCCCTTCTTGTTTAGATCATAAGCTCATTTCAACAGCACATTCCCAAAAACTTGCTAAAAGCACTGAATTTAAAAAAGTCAAACACTTGTGCTTCTAAAAACAGGAAACACTGCCATGCAGCAATAACTTTGAAGTATAAATTCTGTTTCTTCTCCTTCTTAGAGATCTAGTCAGCACAACCAAAGGAGCACTCGCTCCCAGTCACACAAAATACATGGACAAGGCAGACTGAGAGCATGGTGTTTCCATACTCCTTAGGGAATCATGGAATTGAGGTTGTTTCCTCACAGACATGTCCTGTGCCCTTTCCACTGAGGAGCAAAAGTGAGCTTTTGCACCTCTGAGCAGACAGCAGTCATTCAGAGACTGAGCAGTGCTGTGTGTGCTGGGTCCCTGCTCCTCTGCACTCCCTCCTTTGCCTCTGGCCACCTGAGCAGGTCATCTCTTGGGGAATTTCCCTTTTGGTTATCGTGGGTTTTGACTGCCTGCTACATTTGCTTTCTGTCATGACTTCCAGAACAGCAAGTGTAAGTTTACACTGCAGGATAAACATTGATTATCATCTGGACTGCTTGCAGAGAGCTGAAAGGCTGGAAGGATGCTGTGGAAAGTACTGCTCTTCTCTCTGTGTTGTCACTTGCACAGCATCATCTGAAAGAATACTAATAGGAGATTTTTTCATGGAATGTAGTGAGGAGAAAGAGGTTTTCTCAAGACTGATATTCATCTGACATCTTTCCCTACCCCTGAAAGTGCTTCTTTTTGCTGCCCTTTGCTCACTGAAGTAAGCTTGTACTGCCAGGGACCATATTAACTACTGTTCTAGTATTCAGTTTACATACATAATGATTTTGTTAGTTGAAAATCCTCCCTGGGCTGAGTTGCAGCAAAGCTGTTAAGATCTCTAGGAATCCTCAGAGTCCTGCTAGTTTTGACTAGACACTGTTACAGCTACCAAAAGTTCAAAGGAATTGTGAAGGCTTCAGAGATGCTGACTCTAGCTGACCTGAGTAAGACCCACAATTTTCAAACCAACACAGCTGTATTTTGTAACAGTAACCATTTCCAGAGAGGTTGCAGAACTCAGATAATTACCCTGAAAGAAATAAGACAATATTCTTTGATGAGAAGATTGCTTTGAGAATTTGATTGTATAATGAAGCTGTTGCTTTGAAAGGTACTTTCTATTGTTCAAAATCTGAAAATCTCTAACAAAAAGTGTCACTTGTTTTGACAGCCAACTTTAAAAATTCTCTGTTTATTACATTAACTGCAGCATTTTAACTGTCAAACTGTGAAAGAATGTTCTATAGTTTAAAAAACAGAATAGAGCTCAGAGAATTTTTTGGCAGGCTCTTGTTGCTATTGTATTTTTTTTCCTTTGGGAACACATATACTGAATGTGAAAATAGCTTTTTGTGAAGTAGCAAACACAGCTCTCTGCTCCTTATAGTGGCTAGAGCACAGGTACAGACCTTGCTCAAGTCCCTATAAAAATTACTGTAAAATTAATACAGCTCCTCCTTAAGTGTATCCCCCCCCTTCAGTATGAAAATATGTCCTGATGGTAAACCCTAATTCAATGGGATGCTGTAACACAAAGCCAAACACAATAATAACAGGAGCCTTTAAAGGGAGACTTACATTCATCAGACAACAGTATTTAGCTCAGATAATGTTATGTATTACATTCTTTTTTTAATGCCCTAGCCTAAAGTAAGTTAGCAGTGTGACTGAATAATAAATCTGTGTTATATGTTCTTGGTGGCTTCACTTAGCACATTTTTTTCTTAGTAGAGAGCATTTGACACTTAATCACAATGTTGTGGGGTCTCTGATCTTTTCGCTTGTTCTCATTATCTGACAATTTTCTGGTTAGCTGTATAATAAAAATAATCAATGATACTGCTTGGACATACATGGCTTATCAATGGCAAAGTACTATGTTATTGTCAACATCCTAGTCCCAGAGAAGCTCAATGTCTCTGACCTTGGTAAATTCTCCAAGCACTGAACTGAGTTTTTATTGATCACTTAATATCACATGAGTTCTGTCCATTAATGTGTACTCTTGTTCCCTACCTATTCCATTTATTATCCTCTCTGTAACCAGCTATTGCTGTTAGAATGTGTCCCCTGCAGAAACTAGGTCTTTACACAGCAGGATCCTACAAATCAACATCAGTGGGTCACCACACAGGTTTTAAAGACACAGTGATGCCTAATATCTCTCCACGTGACATCTGCAGGAGCAGAAGTAAAGACTAGGTACAGACATCTGCTACAGATTGTCAGTCCTCCCAATGTGCTAACACAGGAAGCAAATGGACATGCTGAAAGAAGAGTGTCCTTTTGTCTTGATAGGGATCTGATATAGTAAGACATCATCCTTTTATGTTTTGATTTAATGTAGAAATTTCTTAATTTGTTACACTATATTTTCCAAGACATGCTGGTTTTGCAAGCATGTAATAAAATTAAAGTTGCTACTTCCCTATTATTTTTTAAAATCCTTACCTTTTGTTTGCTAGCTAGTACTGGCTTAGTTTTATGCTGTACTTAATAAGGCTGCCCTGCATAAATCACTAGGAGCCTTGTAATTTCAAGCCAGATTCAGAAACAGTATTTTGAGTCACTAGAGGGCATAACAGTACCAAACCAATATCTGGTTTTCCCTTAACAGTTTATTTGATTCTGTATGAGAAAAGAGTAAATTAGTCCAAAATGAGTTTTAGTCTAAATTTGTCTTTAATCTGGATAATAATAGATGCATGTCATTGGTAAGTAAAGAACAGAAGAACAAGAAATCTTGCTTAGCAGAGATGTCCGTTGTCCTTATGTTTTCTGTGACTTCTTCAGTACTTCTTTCATCCAAAAGAAGTCTCCATCCAGCTACTTTTGTAAAAAGATGCAATGTAACTCCAGTACCCAGTGCCTCACACATGATGTAGACAGACTGTTGAATCAGGAGGTGACGAGGCAGGAAACCTGTAGAGCACAGTATTTCTTCATGTATGAAGAAAGTATGGCTTTCCTGATCCTCTAGGAGCTAGTCTCCTGTAATACTGACATTTTAGGAAGAAAAATTCTATCAGAAAGGTTCATTGTAGTTTTTCTTTTAGGGCTGTCCAAAGATTCAACTGTGCTGTTAATTCTTTTTGCACCACACATTGCAGACAGCAGGGCTTAGAACTGTGCTTGTTGTAATGGTGGAGCATGTTAACCTTCTCATTTGGAACTCCTGCCCCCAGACTGGACTTCCTGTATCCCATTTCCTCACATCTTAAATTTATCCTCTCCCTTGTGTCTTTCTTCCTCTTTTCTTTTGTTCTTGGCCCATTGAATTAATTACTTGTAATCTGCTTTTCACAAATATAAACTGTGTTTTTTGGAAGGACTTAGTCCTATAAAAATAGCTTGAAATAATGCTTTAAAGGAATTTTTTTTCCTGTGTGTGTCTGTATGTCACTCCAGTGTGCTGTCTGAAATTATGTGACAGGAGAATTTGTTCTGTTAGAGAATAATGTTATATTTGATACTGTAACTGAAGAGAATCTTGTGAGTGAGAAAAAGATGGAGAGTTACTCACAAGCTCCCACAACTCCTCTGTGCTGTTTATTAGACCCTCTAAAGCATCTCTGGCACATTGCAGTCCCCACAGTATTTGTGTCCTTCTTTAGCAATCAGAAGATTTTGTGTAGGTTACAGAAATGCAATTATTTCAGCCACAGTGCCAGCCTCCTTACTACTCCTTGTGCTAGAGAAGAATTATGCCTTCATCAATGCATGCTTTTTAGTAACGGCAGCTTCTTGTACCACTCAGTACTGAGTGGTTCTTATTTACCTTGTGGCTAAACTGCAGCACTGAGCATTAACTGTAGGGCAGTCGTTAGCTGTCCTCCAAGATGCTCTGCTTCATCTCCAATTTGTTCAGCAGAAGTTCACACACTCCTTTACAAACCACTACTACTGTGTTTGCTACAACTAATTAGTGCTGTATATGAAAAATAGTGCATGCCCCACACTCAGGAGTCCTTTTGACAGGAACAAATCTTTATGTACCATTTCCGATTTATGTGACCATTTTATACATATATAGAACTCTTGATTTAATCAGAAAAGCTGCCTAATCAGGATCTCTTGAAGGTGGTTGCCATGGCTGCTGCTCAGTGTCATTCAGGTAGCATTCACAGAGCTTCCATCCTTTGTGTGTTTCAGTCCTCCAGCCAGAAATATCATTCAGGCCCTGTTTAGTGAGGATGTACACTTCACTAGACAGTAAAGCAGCATTTTGTGTTGTCCTGTCCTTCTGTGAAGCAGTTATTTGGGGCATTTATTGCATTTAGTTATCCCTTTTATCTTCTCTCTATAGCCCTGGCCAGAGAACTGTAGATGACTTAGAATTTATATATGAAGAACTTCTCCACATTAAGGCCTTATCTCATCTTTCTACCACAGTAAGTAATCTTAAAAATTATAACTCATCACCAAAAGGGAGGCTCAATTTTTACCTCTGGTTTTACTTCTGACTTTATTAAAGTTGGAGAGCCTGTAACCATTTTCATTTATACTTTCCATGCAAAGAATTTATTCAATCTGTGAGAACCACCCAAGCACTGTGCAGGTGTAGATTGTCTGTTAGATATCAGATGTAATTCTCCTCAAGTATTTCTGCACAGCCTCTGTCTCCCTCACTTGGCACAGGTGTAAATGTGTAAATGAAGGTACTGGTACTACTGAATTTTGCAGAATTGATTTCTGTAAGGGGTCTTGGCTTGAACCAGTTAGGAGGAGGAAATGCACTGTGGAGAAAGGTGCACTGTGCAGTGCTTGCTGGTTGGAGTTTGGTCATTGAGTGAAAGAAAGCTCATCAGACACATTCTCCCTGAAGTGGTCGAGAACAGTGCAGAGAACCAAGGATAAATGGAATGGACAGGAGAATATATCTGTTTAACATGTCCTCATCGTTGATACACTGTGTTGGCAAATGAAACAAGCTAAATAGCACTTTACGTGGTAGCAATAAGGTGTGAATGCTTTCAGAAAAGGAAACCAGTCAGAAAGTAGATCTATATTTCACAATACCTTCTTCAGAATCTCTTGTTGTTTTCAGTCATTCTCAGTTAACTTGGACAGATGCAGCTGATTATGAAGCTGCATTACTGAAACATAGTACTCCATGCAAACATATGAAAACCTGAACAATGTTTTCCCAAAAAAGGTTGGCATTTGCAGTTGGTATCTGAATTACATTGGCATTAAGGAAACTTCCCAGTTTGACCATTTGTGAGACTCCAGCAGTCACACTCCCAGCACGAGAGACTGTCACTGCTGGGGCTGGAACCCCTTCACTGTGGGCAGCTCCAGTGACCTGGCGGGTCCTGCTGGGCTCCTGCACGTCCCCCACTCACACAGCCAGACCAGGTTTCCTCACTGCTTCCAGCCCAGGTTTCCCACAGCAGAGCCTTGTATGTCTTGCTCCATAAAGCAGTTTTTCACAGTGTAGTAACACTGAACAGCTCGAGCTGGTGCTTCTGAGGAGGGACCCCCAATAAGGAACCCCTGGGCCCTTATCGTCTCACCATCCAAGCATTCACAAGTCTGACTCCTCTGCCTGTGTCCTGTGCTCCTGCTGTGTCTCCCAGTGCCCATTCACCTGCCTGGTGCCACTTGTGCCGTTTGCTATGAAAAGGGTTGGCAGTCCATGGCCTCTTGTCTCTCTGGATCCCACACAGAGCTCAATCTGCAGACAAACTGCAGCTTCCAAACCAAGGTACCTGCAGAGTTACCTGCCCTAGATGTATTTCTCAACATGGAAACAGACATCCAAAAGCCTTAAAAATCCCCGAAATGTAGAGCAAAAAGTAATTGAAGAAAGACTACTGTAAGATCCAGAAATGACCCTTTAAAAGTTAAACAAAAGAAACCACCCAGGATAGACCGATATTGAGAGGGAGTGGAGAAAATTCTTGATACTGCGGATGTAATCCAGATATTCTCAGCTCAGAAGAAAATCAGACTTCAGGTCAGATACCACAGCAAGTACCATATGGAAAAAATATGGCAAGTGATACAAACTGCAAAAAATACTTGACATTTTGAAGTACAGATGATTCCATGTTTTTAGTAAGAATCTGGAAATGCCAGCTTATTACGTGCATCATGAACTAAAGCAGAAGACAGAAACCATGATTAGCTTAGAGGAAATCTTCAGAGGAACAACAGACAGCATTGCTTCTATGAACCAGAAGATTAATGACTTATCAACTTGAAAGGAAATGGAATGTTTAATTTATTTTAAGAAAGGCGTAATTCCTAAAGTAATAAGTTTTCTAGATATGCCACAAGCAGTGGAAAGTAAAACAGATAAAGCTCAAGTCTCATATTGGTGAACTAATTCCTGCTAGGGAAGCCTGTGAAGTTAATGTATGACTGAAAAACAATTATCTATTACAGTGTTAAAAACAAGTCAAACTTTGGGCTTCATCGAGTGGATTTGTTCACTGTAAAGGCCAATGACTGAATCAACTGAGAAGGCATCTGAGGACATAAAGGGATAGGAATGCTGTCTGCTATGTGCAGAACAGTGCTGATGGGGTTGTATTTCCTGGCCTTATCATTGCCTTTGAGCAGAAGTTATAAAGGAGTTTGGTGAACTAAGTGTTATGGAAATCACAGGCCTCTGAGTGTGTTCACTGGTCAGTGTACTTAAAAAACCCTGTCCAAACACCTCTGTTTATCTCTTTTTCTCCAGGCTGCAAAAAGGGAGTGCTTTCCCCTGATTGTCAGGAAAGAGTTCTAGGAGAGGTGGCTGATGTGGTGTGTTTGTAGTTGGTGCCTGAGCACCAAGGTTGGGTGGGTGCCTTTAAGTACATTAGTACCCACATTTTTTCACCCATCTTAGGAGATGCAGCCATCAGATTCTCATCTGGTTTGTGTCCAGAATTTGAGAATTCCTTCTCAAGTCTTTCTTTATGGCCTATTTTTTTAAATTTATTTAAACAAACAGGACAGTGGTGTGAAAATACTACTAGTAAATACATGTTGAAGCCAGCTTTTGATCTGTACTTGGCATGGTTAAGTTACACAGTATTACCTCTGAAAAATGGCTTGTCACCAGCTGACGTTCTCCTGCTGAATACATTAATGAATACATGAATCCTGCTGCTTGGCAATTGGCCTCTAAGTCCTTACAGACTTGTGGTTGTATGAAGAGAAACATAAACCACACAGGAGAGCTCAGGATCATAGGAGATTCCCGGTGCTACTGCTGTTTCGTGGCAGTAACACAGTGTTTAGAGTGACAAAAAGCAGTTGTAAGCAGTGTCTCACTAGTGACAACTGCCCAGTCAGTCAGAGCTAATCACACCAAGGGTGAAACAAACCCAGTGAGGAGCTGGCTGACACCAAGGGCAGTGTCAGGTTCTCCAGTTCCTGGAAGAGGTAGTGAGCTGGATGCTTTGCCTGGGAAGTTGTCAGACAGAGAGGGGGCTCAGCAAGTCCAGATGGCTGTGCCCTACAGCTTGACACAGCAGAAGCAGACAGACGTACATCAGTCTGAACCAGATTTCTCAGGGGAGAACAGGAATACTTCCATGGAGTAACTGACAATCAGTAGCTGTCTTCTGTAACAGATTAACTATTACTGTTTGAAACTTTCTGTGTTGTTGATCGTTGATGATCATTTCACATGTGTGTGCACAAAGAAAGATGTGGAGAGCCGTATCTTAAAGATGCCCTTGTCTGAGGCATTTGGAGCTAGGAAATGTAGCTCTGTAAAGCCAATCAATAGGAATTGGGAGATCAAGTGAAGCAGACTAATGACTGATCAATGATGCAGAGGGAAGGAAAGTACAATGGAGCTATATTATGTGACCTCATCACCAGGAGGAATGAGATACATATAATAACTATAATTTCTCTCTCTATTTTAAGGTAAAACGAGAATTAGCTGGTGTCCTCATTTTTGAGTCACATCCCAAAGCAGGAACAGTCTGTAAGTAAATGGACTCCTGTCAGATGTCTTTCTCACCTGTGCTATGAACATTTAAATTCCTAATGTTTAAATGACAAGAGCAAAACTTGGATGCATTCTTCAAACTTGATTGTCACTTCATGTTTGAAAGCTAGGGTAATAAGTATTAACTTAGTCAGTTGCCAAATGCAGGGACAATACCAAAATTAATTCTGTATCCTTGGTATGTATCACCTACAATTTGTGTGCGTTTTTATCTAGAATTTTTGGTTTGACCATTGTCTATTTAAAATGTATTTTAATGTAATCCTGTATTAAAAAAAAAAAATCTTCCTGCACAAAGTAAAGGATTTTAAATGGTAGATTACTCAGACATGTTAATACTGAGATGTTTCAGCAAATGAATATTAAATTCACAGTCACTAGAGAACTAGATTAGAATGTGGTGCTACGAGTGGGATCCAACCTGTGTGCTAATTAGTAATTGATAACCTGATGTACTGATAAAGTGGTTGTTGGAACTGTCATAGAAAAGAAAAACAAATTTCACATCAGTGTAATAAAATAACTACAATATGAGTATGAATTGCTTTTCTAAATTCTGAAGGCGATTGCTTTTAAAATCATAGTATACCCTTTTATAAGGTAGACATTTATATGACTGTAGAGTTACCTTGAATTTTATTGGGTGCAGAATCTGGCCCATTTATATTATGAATAACTATATTCTAACCATAAAATCTTTTCTCTCTCTTGTAGTATTTAATCAGGGAGAAGAAGGTACTTCTTGGTACATTATCCTAAAGGGATCAGTAAATGTAGTCATTTATGGCAAGGTATTTTTTTCAGAAGCTATTTTATATGATTGTTATTATTGAAATTGTAAGAGTAAACTTTGAAGGAATGCAGTTTAATTTAGGGCAAAATTGCTTTGTCTGACAAAACAAATAGATTGTCATTTTATTAAGAAATGATCCAGTGATTTCACTGATTATACTTCCAGTAGATTGCTCTATAATTTTGGGATATATTACACAGTTTCTGAACATAATCCATCAGAGTTACATCCATATCTTTAGGACAGAGTAATTTGCTGGAATTTGGTGAATTGCCAGACTTCTCTCTCATGAGTTTTGCCCCATCCCTTTACCACCATGTTGTCGTGCATTTGGATGACTAACTGTTCTCATGCATGTTTGACAAAAGTACTGCTTTGTGACTGGTGGTTCTCAGGCTGGATGAACCTCTTCCAAATTTATACCTATTCATTTTAGTTAAACCATACACCAAAAAACATCTTTATTAAATTTCCTGTTTATGAGAGAGATTTTTCAAGGCAAAAAAGTACATCTTGGTACATAGCAATTCCTTGACTCTTTAAAAACCCTACTTCTCTATTGATTTCTCATTCAGTGACAGAGAATCATCCCTTTGAAAAGAAGGCATTTAATCAAAATCTAGCACCGGGCCCCTAGTGCTAAGTCTGTTCCTAAGTAACATGTATTTAGCCATGTTTTTACAGTCACTGGGTGGGCCAGATCCTCTGTTACTGTAAATTGGAGGAAGCAGAGCACTGCTGATGTAGAACAGCTGGAGATGTGTTGTTCTATGTTGCTTCTGCAAACTTGATTTTATTTTTTAGGGCCTCTATAAATAAAAAACAAAATAGTCAACAACTTTCTATCTTCAGCAGGCTGAGAAGAGTCCTTCAAGCTGAATATAATTTCAGAGAACAAGCTGATTCTTTTCTGTTCTTGCCTCTGTTTAGTAATAGTAATAACCAGCTATCAAGTATTGTTTTCTAGTCATTATTTTGGCTGTTGATTTCCTGCCAAATAGATTTGTTTTGGTATTTGATTGTGAAGTCCAGTGTTTGTACAAGGACTTTCAATAGAATCCAGAGTAATGATGGGTTTCTGCATGTAAATGTTTTGCTCTGTGCAGGGTGTGGTATGTACTCTACACGAAGGAGATGATTTTGGCAAGTTAGCACTTGTGAATGATGCTCCCAGAGCAGCATCCATTGTTCTGCGGGAGGACAACTGCCACTTCTTGAGAGTAGATAAGGAGGACTTCAACAGGATCCTTAGGGTAAGAGTGGGAAGGGCTGCCCTCACAGTGTGATAGCAGAACTTGCAAGTTTTTCTAGAGGCTGTCATCTCTATGAATATGGTAATATTAATAACCTTGTTGGTAGTATGCCTGATTGTGGAACAGAGGTGTGACAGTCTAGAAGGTCAGGTAAAGGATATGTTCATCACCTGTCCTCTCTCAGTTCCCAGCTCAGACATGAAAATGTGACCAAATGGAATCTTTTGTCTCTCACATTCTGTAATCTAGCATTTGCCCTCCTCATTTTTTCCTTATGCTGCTCAGGATTTCTTGGTGATATTCCATCCAAATATTGAAAAAAACAAGATCACCTCTTCTTCCACTTAGGTCAGTGTCAGGTACATAAAATTGAAGAGTTTCAAGGCAGAATCAAGTGGCAAATGGAGTAAGTTACAGATGTCTTTACACAGATGGCTTTATCAGAGAACTCTAGAAAGATATTCCCAGATTAATTTTACGGTTACTAATTTTGGGGTAAACATGTTCCAAAGTCCAACTGTAATTCTTTAAATTCAGGCTATTTTGTGGTCATTCATAGTAGAGGAAGTCAAAACTAGTATCATCCTGTATTTGAACCTGTATATGCCCAGTATTGCAGCAGTAATACCAGCCCAGAAAGGGTACTCCACTAGAAAAATTACTTGTGGTTACTGCACAAAAGGGAATGGGGATCCCTTTGGCAGTGAGGTTGGGTTGGCTGTGGAGACTTACAACTGATTAAGCTTTGGTCTGTATTCAAAGAAGATCCAAGTCCGTGGTCTTATTAATTTTTACCTGTGTTTTTTGAATGCACATTATACATAAGTCCTTTTGCTACTGTGAGTGAGCTGGTAGTTGAAAATGAACAATTGTTCATACTGAGCTAAGACTTCCTTTTCTTAAATGCTATTTTCTTTTAATTATTTTTTTAGAGAAAAGTCAGATTGTAGAAAATGGTGTTTGTATATAAGTGGGGATAGAGATTACATTATATATGGCAAGTTGTGGAGAGACTGTTTTTCAGCAAACTTTTTTTAATTTGACATCTCCATAAAATGGAGATTTTTAACATAGTTCTTGCTCTAGTCTCTCCCACAATTTTATGTTTCTTGCCTCAGTGCAAGTGCTTCCTTCTTGATTCTGCCTGTAAGGAAAACAGAATAAAGACAGATAAATACAGGGGGAAAGAACCAACACCAGTCGTTTGTCTTTGAAAGTCATGCAGTTTGTTAGAGTAACTAATCAGCCAAAGCAGGTGCAGTCACATTTATTAAAAGTAACTTGTCTTGCAGGATGTGGAAGCAAATACAGTAAGACTCAAAGAACATGACCAAGATGTCTTGGTGTTGGAGAAGATCCCAGCAGGAAACAGAATTTCTAATCAAGGAAATTCACAGCCACAGCACAAGTATGTTTTTATTCAGTAGTGCAAATGTCAGACAATTATTAGCCTTTTAAAATGGTATTATTATCCAAACAGTAGCACATTCCCTTTCAGTGGAAGACTGCAGTGCATATAAAGATTTCTTTTTTTAGTCATCAGCACATGCCCCGTACTGAATAATATATCAATTTCTAGCAGCACACCAGTTCTATGTCTTTACACAGTAATTCCCTGAAGATCTCAGTGTAAATACTTACCTCAAGTAATAGCTTCCAAATAGACTAAGCATGGAGATTGATGAAACCTATTAATCTGAGTTACTGTGTAAAAGATGTGAGGAAATTCATTGTTTTATTGTTAAGTACAGATATTTTTATTTTGTATTATGAGCTCTGTATGCTAATAACTGTTTGCTATACACAATTTATATACAAAACAAACACATGCAATGAAAGTTGCAGAGCTTGTCTTACAGAATAGTTTAGCACTGTAATAACAATATTAACTATATTTTCCTTTCTTACTGAAAGGGAAAAAGTACAATTCTCTTTGGATACTACTGTGGTAAGAGAAGAGTGAGGCTACTATCATTCCAAACATTGGTAAAACCCCTAAAGGCTTTGTAAATGTGTTATTTGCAAATGAATAATTTTCTTCAGAAGCATTGAAACCATTTCAACAAGTTTTGAATCCTTTACCCTGAACCTCACTTTCTCTCAAAAAAGAGCCAATTTATTGTGCAATACTTTGGCTACAGTTTTTATCTCATCTGGGATTTCATATACTTACTTTATCTGCATGACTCAATGAAAAGATTTATAAAGATTTGTGAAGGTTGAATAAACCATTTTATATACACATTTCCCATTTTCCAGGAACTTCTATTTCATTTTTCACTTGATCTATTAAAACATCTAGAAAAACAATCTATGCTACCAGGTAACTGTGTACTCTTACACAAGTTGTTCTTTTTCTTAATGCGAGGAACTTGATTGTAGCCAGTGGATTTGCATCAGCAACTGCAATGCACAGCAACTTGGTCATAGATTTAAATCCATTTTCTTAGGTCTGAGACATTTTTCATGCTTCCAAAAGTGAAAGTTCCGTTTGAACATTTTGAAACACTGCCTTCCTTGCAAACTCTTTGCACCAGCATTACTTGTATTATTTAAACATTTTGCTTTTCAGAATTTGATAAAAATAACCAGAGATATCTACAGTAAATGGTTAAGGTAGGGTCTCTTCTAGGTCTTACATAACAGGAATATTTTCAGGTAAAGCTCAGAATTTTGTTTCTGTAAATATTTTGCTCATTTGGTCAGGTTTGGTGTACTACATATGTGCCAGATAGGGAGCTTTTGCTGATAACTATGACCAATAGATATAAGTTACCCAAAAGAGAAAGTTACCCTGAAGGTTCACTCTCTGCTTTTCACCAGTTGGATTACTTTGTTAATACTGTGTTGGCAGTGTCTTTATGTTTAAAGTCTCCAAAGTGAGTTCACTGGGTTTGAGGATGATGTTTCTTTTCTTAGTAAATAGAGTAAGTGGTTACATTTATATTTGAGAGTCCAAACCAAAATTACCAATGTTTCTTGATTTCCAGAATGTGTTACTGGGATGTGTTAGTTGAGTGTTCAGTACTTTTGAAAGTGACTGCTCAAAGGCACCTCTTCTCAGGAAAAAACTAATTTTCTCATCTTGGCCTTGGGGAAAACTTCAGTTTGGGAGCAGATCCTTTTGGTTACAGATTGGATTCCACTGCCTCCTCTACGGAGGAGACAGAGCTCCTACACAGCTCCCCAAGCTGTGCTTTCAAGCAGTGACAGTTTCGCTTGGGAGGACTGGCTCTGAAGTTATCACTGCCACGATCTAACTCTTCATGGGTGATCACACTCATGCAGGATGAATTCAGCAACCCTGCAAGTCACTTCACTGTTCATTTTCACTTTCATATTCAGAGTACAGCAACCTGTGATTTCTCTGCTTCACTCACTTAGATACTTGGTTAGTATCTCTGTGAGAATGTGCACTGGCTTAACAAGTGTTTGTGTTCTTGGGACATCAATACAGTTCTTCCAAAGGGGTTGGCAGGTAAAAGAACTGTGACGGTCAGTGCTCAAAGTGAGGAGGAGCTCCCAGGAGCTCAGCTCCACCACTTATTTCTCAGCAGGAGCAGAGTATCTTCACTTCTCAGGGTTTTTTTCTTTCTTTTTTTTCTTTTATTTTTTTAAGTTTCATACTTTATCAGTTGAATTCCAAAAAAAAAGAAAAAAGAAAGAAAGAAAAG
>WAAE01014786.1:0-78756 GCA_013400495.1 Nicator chloris | reverse complement strand
AGAAAAAAGATGCAAAGATTGAAAGAATGGAGGGAAATATAAAAAAATCTGATCTGTGAGAAAAGAGAAAGAAAAGATGACAGGACAAGTTCTCCGATATCATATGGTATTCTTCTGGTACTTAAAATCTTGCCAGTGTTTTTGCATGAAGCAGAAAAACCTGACTCTTGCACTAGTTCTATCACCTCACTAAATTAATTCCAGGAAATGGTGCAATCCTCAGTTGGTCGACTTGAAACACTTACTTCAGCTATGCATTGCACAAATCTGAAGATACAGTGTGCTATTTCATCATCTGCCCCCACCTTCCCAGACCAACCTCTGTCAGTGATGCTGAAGGAAATGGTTTCCTTGCTCTGACACTGGTATACACTAGTTCTTATTTCAGGCTCATAGTGGGCCTGTTAAGACCCTGTAATGACTGCAAGTTGCTGTTGTTGCTGAGACATTTTTTCTCAGTGGAGGAGCATTTCTGCTTGTACTTCTCTGAGTTTGGACCATTGCAGCTCTGCCGATTGTGGTGTAAGCGTGGTGGTGTTATACTGAAGTACTTTTGTCAGGAGGGGGCTGTCCCTCCCTCATCCCTGGGCAGAGTGGAGAATGTTACTGCCCCTAGGTTTACAGGGGGGAACCCAGCAAAGATTGTGAGTGGTTTTGTCCTAAGCACACAGAGATTCTGGTCAGAGCAGGTGTTTGGCACACAGCAGCGCAGCAGTCCTGGTCTTCTTGCTGGCACGTAATTATTTCCTGATCAACTCTTTTGGCTATGAGATGCTAACTGCTCCTTTCCCTCCCTCAGGTATATTGTGATGTCAGGAACCCCAGAGAAAATTTTAGAGCACTTTCTAGAAACTATGCGCCTTGAAGCAACTTTAAATGAAGCAACAGGTATCTACATGGTGGAAGCTGTTTTGTTATTACCCCGTAAGATGGATTTGCTGGGGGAACACTGCAATATGATGTTTTGAAAAGCACCTAGTGGTAGTTTTTCCCAGAAGAAGAACTGTCTACTGCTCTTAAACAACCCCAGGAGAATTAAGGAAATGCAGAATTAAAAATAGCAATTAAAAATCCACTTTTCCAAGCCTGCTCTATTGTATTTGTCATTTAAGGTCATGGTAGAACAGCAAAATCCTCCAAGGTGCCAGGCCAGCAGTTACAACTTTAATTAGGTACAACCATAAGGCCTGGACAGAGAGCCCCTTTAGCAATGGTACTTCTTGTTCTGGAGGTCACTTTAATACTGTGAAATAGCTTGATACTTCCAGATGTTACATTGTGCTAGTATAAATATTCTCAAATTGTCACATCACATTTAAAGTATCACAATTTAAATTTTCTGTTTGTGATACTTTCCCATGTGCAGGGAAAAAAGAATTGTTACTCCAAGGAGAAGAACTCAGCACAGCTGAGTCCCAAGAATGCAGGTTGCTGTATCTGCACTTAATGGGCTGCTTTTCATTAGTGTAAAGAGAACAGAGAATTTCCATCTAGGGATATAGATATTTGCAGACTTGGATTTTAGTAAGTATTTTAATTTTCGAGCAGAGTCAGAGAAAAAAATCTTCATTATTCTGATAAATAATGTGTAGACATATATTAAACTACATAACATCACTTTTGCAAGTTCTTTTTGCACTATAGATGTCTGCTAAGTATATATTCAAAAGTGTTCTTAAATCCAGTTAATCTGTTATTGACCTCATAGTATTGGAGAAACCTGTATAGTGGTCCATAAAGGTGGAATAATTGAAAAATTACAGAAATCCTTTTAAAGTGTATGTTTTCACTACTTTAAAGACAGAAAAAAGGCATCCTTTTCACAGATACCTGTTTACTAGAATTGCAAGCAGAATATTTTTCTTCAGGCTTGCAGCTATATGATCAGAAATTTGCCATTTGCAGTATGCATGTACTATATATTTTTCAAATCCAAATTATATTTTAAATATTTTAAAACTTTTTGCCAAAACATCTAGTGACAAGATTGTACCTAAATCCTAATGCAATATAATGTGTCACAATTCATATAGTTATTTTTAGGATCTAGGATCACTTATGCTGGAAAACTGAATTTTTCGTTTATGCATTTCTTTAATTTAAGAGTATTTAAAAACCAGTTTGCTCTGGGTATTGCAATAAAAAAGTGCTGGCCTTCCAGAGGTGAGTTTTGTCAACTGAGAGATACTTTCATATAGGAATTATACAAGTGGAAGCAATGATGTAGTATTATATTGCACAGTTATTTTCATATTTCTTCTGCCATCCCTTACAATGTTTGTAAATGTTTCTGTTATCTCAAAAGTTGCACTGTAGCAATTGTACCTTGGGGTATTGTGTTCACTGTTTCTCAGTGATTCCATAGAAGCCTGCCAAACTCATTCTGGCCTCTGCAGCCAGGCTTTATAAATCCTTCCTGTTGTCACAAATACAAAGATAAGACAAATTGGGATTTACACCAGCTCTAACACCACAGGTCATTTTAGCAGAAAAAAACACCTTGCTGAGTTTCACCAGAGAAAATATCAGTCATATTGTTCATATATGTTTTAATGTAAATGTAGCAGCTGTGATACTTTTGAATCAAAATAAACCCAGAAATTTGACTGTCCATTTACCTCTTTTAGGCATTCTACTCACTGCTAGGAAATCAGCAAAGAATGAAATTATTTGCCTTCTCTTATCTAAGGTACACTAAATGTGCTGCCTGGTATTGTAACTCCTAAAGCCAAATGTTGCAGCTCTTTTTAGGTACCCAGGTGTGAAAGGCCTAATTCTTCCTTGTGTGGAACTCCACACTTGTAGAGAAGTATATCCAAATATTTCACTTTAGCACAAATGTGGGGCTTTTTGCTGTGCTAGATTTCTCTTTGACACTGGCAAAGGCCTGTTAACGTAAGTGCAATAAAAATTCATGCAGACAAGACTAAAAGCTTAGTATTTTAACTCATATTTGTTCATTACACTTTTTTGTACCTAATGCCTACAAAGAAAGTGCAAAAAGACCACTTTATTATCTGCAGAGGGCTAATAAGTTCAGGTAAAAGAAAACTTATCCTTGAAATCCCCAAGCTGTTTGCAAAGGTTTAATTGACTGTTTTCTTATTTTTTTTCCACAGATTCTGTTTTAAATGATTTTATTATGATGCACTGTGTTTTTATGCCAAATAGCCAGCTCTGCCCAGCCTTGATGGCACAATATCCTTTTTTAGGTGAAAAGTTAAGTCTCTTTAGCCACTATAGCTATCAATGATGAAAGTGAAGCCTCCCTCTCTCAAGAAGTGCATCACGTTCCATGGAGGCTGTGCCCTGTGAGTAGATTCTCAAAGTCTGACTAGCAGCTGTCTGTAGCTCAACAGCTCTGAAATGGATAGTGTATAACCCATGATGAGATACAGTACAGACCACAGCAGCTCTGTATTTCCTGTGCTGATTACTGTTCCAAGGGAAATAAAGGTACTGTCCCTCCACCAGATAATTGAAATTACATAAAAGTTTGGGTTACTCTTCCTGTATCCTTCCTGTGTTTCTTGGGTTTTGCTGAGCTACAGCATCTGCATTTTAACTGGGATAGTTGTGTTGGTGATTGCAGTGGTCCACTTTATAGATTGCAAGCTGCAAACTGCCTCTAGCAAGAGGCCACCTGAACTTGTAGACTAGTGGGTAAGTAGTTCTTAGGCCCTGTCCTTATTGTTATGAAAAAGTAATAATAATCTGTAATAATAGTCTATAGCAAATGCAAAAAAACTGCAAGAAACTTCAATTGGACGTGAATCCTAGGAGATGAAATCTTACAAGTGGAGAGCATTGAGAGCTGGGTGTGATTCTCGTACTCTCTGCATGTTTCACAGGAGTCTGTGAAATATCCAGCTGTCAATTACTGGCAGGTTATTTAGTTTGGGGAGCTGTTGGACATTGAGAGTTTTCCTTGTGCACAGTGACTTGAAGCTATCAAGTGACTGGGAACATTAAATAAACATATAATGTTTTCTGTTTTATAGAATTCTGACAGGGGTATAATAACTTCGGCTCCCTATTTATTTGTTTAGAATCGCAGTAGTGTGAAAGTGCTTTCCTTCAAGCTCAGTGGGGCGAGTGACACATGGGAAAGCTCACCTCCTGAAACCACAAAATAGAGCATTGTGTCCTTGTCTGGCAGGCTTGAGAATCCATTTGTGTTAGTCCTACGAGGAGAGTAATTGTTTTGAAAACCTTTGGACCCCTGAAACTGGTCTGTTGAAGATTGTTCGCACACCTGAAACAAACACATTTTCCAGAATCACATTGTTTTGGATATCAAAAATATTATGAAATGCTGTTGCTGACAGCATTGAGAGGGAAAGAAAGGGCAGCACTTTTTATGTTTGGGGGTTTTTGTCCTGATTCATTTAGCTCATATTATTCTGTCAGCCTATTTGAGATGCAAGCTTCTCTATCCTCAGTTATAATTGAATTCTTCTGTCCAATAACTGGGAAAATCAGACCCATAAGCAACATGTACCTCGTTCTTTATAGAGGAAAAAGTTTTCTGATAATCAAAGTTAAGGATAATCACACTTAAGGATAAATACTCACTTCTGATGAAATCTGTTCTGGAGAGGATGCTAAGACCACGGTCTTAAGTGGGTCATGGCAAGCATCATGTTAATTCTTTTCAGAGAGGAGGTGGAAGTAACTGGTATCCTACTGCTTTAGTGTTAGCTTTTCCTGCAGCTGAATTATTATTTATTTAGTCCATTCTGAATATGGAAAAGCTAACTGTGCTTTGTTGATTGTACCATTGAAATTTATTGTTAGAGTTGAAAGGTTCCTAACAAAGCTCATCTTTTTGGAGCAAAATCACTCTACAAAAGTGTTCACCAGTGCTGTGAGACTAAGGAGAGATTAGTTATGCTCAATGAGGAAATTAAAACAGAAAAAGAAGAAAGGTGATTCAGTCAATGACTTTTTGCTTCAGCTCCCAATTTTGAATCAAAACAAGTCTATTTTCCTACACCCACTTCGGATACTATTTTAGCTGGCAGCATACAAGTATGAGTAGAGCTAGACCACTGAAGTGCTTTCAAGCATAGTACAGGGTATAAATTATTTGGGTTTTCACTTCTTTTACAGCAGTCATTTGTAAGTTATTTTAATCCTGAAAGGAATGGACAGATGCACCATTTTGTCCAAGTAGCAATATTGCTTGCTGTGGATTCCACGCTTATTCTGTGCTGTCCTTTGGCACACCAAGTCTTTTTCAGCCATTAAAGAATATAGATCCTGCAATATGAAAAAAAAATCACTTCTGTTTTATAGGGAAGCAAAGGGCATCCTCCCCTCTCCTGGATCAGGATAAAAGTCCTGTGTGTTGGACCAAGGCCCCTGTTTCCCTCTTTTCACAGAATGGAAATGGACAAATTCTCAGAGCTACAGCTTCCCTCAGAGGGAGGCAGGACAAGGCCTGAAAGAAAACCTGAAATAGATAAGCAGCTCCAAAAGTGCACTTGGGTTAGGGCAAGTGTGTGAGCATGTGTGCAGGAGTGCACCTTTAAAGGACCACTCTCTAAATACTTACAAAGTATAAACTCCACTTTTGCTCTCTGTAGATGATAGTTCTTCAGCACATTTCTCTGTGAGTGTTTTGCTAACCTCCTGTACCATTGTGCCACTAAAAATGTTTGTGTTCTGCTGTAGCAATGATCTTGCACAGCTCCTGATACAGCTGAGTCTTCCTATGCAGGGAAGAACAGCCTTCAGAATTGCTTCAATTTCTTAGCATATGTTAGAGAAAATTAGAAATATATGTATATATTGAACTCTAACCATATTGGTGTTGATAAATATTTTGCAATTATCTGACACTTGCAAATATACATCACAGTTTATTTCTGATTGCAGTCTGTAGTGAAGCTCATCCTGAAGATCACATAAAAATGTGAGAACTCTTCATTGACTTTCCCTGTGATAATGTTAATAAAAGAGAAATCAATATAAATGAGCTGTAAAAATACAGAAAAATTACCGATGCCTGTGGTGAGTCAATTAATAAGAAAGTAAAAATACATTAAATAATTATAGTGTTCGAAGGTAAATACGGCATGCTAAAAATGACTTAGTAGAATATTAAACTTGCTCCCCAAGACATTGGAGCACATAACTTAAAATGAATTATTTACTTCTTGTGAACTTCTGACTTACTTTCTGCCTTAATTATACTGTCATTATCAGTTCTCTACTCATTTTAAACCTTTCCAAATGAAATTAAAATGCAGATTTCCGAGAGTTTGTCAGCCAAATGAGTGCCCCAGTAACCCTGGTAGAATGTCAAATCTCTGCAGGGGCTTTGGGCAGCAGGATCATTTCGAAGTGTGATTTAACAGGTACTTTGCCCCATTGCATTTTATTAATAGTGTTGTTAAAGAATTTTTTCTAAATGAGAAGCTTTGAATAAATATCTTATATAATTTGTATTCCTCATTGATATTTTTATTTTCTAATTAGTATTTTAACATATTTTGGGACAGCAGCTGAAAGTGCATCTTGACAGGATGCAAGGATGCTGGACATGGCTGTGAAGGAGAATGTCAGTATTTTAATGTTACGTATTACTATGTAATTGGGAATAGCATTACTCATGTCAGTCCAGAATCAGAATTTTGGTAACTGGGAAGCAAAGTTGAAGATGCAGCTGCACTCATTCTGTGCTTACTTTCCACTCGGCTGTCAGTTTATTTGGAACAGTTCAAATCTGTGTTGTTAACCTTTCTTTCAGTGAGAAATAGACACACAAATTGTCATATCCTTTTTCTTCTAGGGATATTTCATTTTCACACAGGTTAAAGGCTCAAATTATCTCCATTTATTACCCATTGTGCCTTTACTTTTTTTCTTGTTTGTTTCTTTTCACTAAATGCTTCTTTTGGCCTTTTAGCTATTTGTCTATTTTTGTAATGTTGACACTTTGTCTTTAAAAAGGTCAATGAAATGTTTCCCATTTTTTCTTATTGTTCAACACAAAATAACTTTCACAAAGTATTGTGTCCTAAATACACTTTATTTGACATAGTGGAAATATCTGATTTCCTCATGACAATGTGGCTACTGCAAAATTTATTATTTTACCCTGTGTTTCTATAGTCAGTTTAGGCTGTAAATGTCAATGTCCTCCCTTAATGGGGCTGAGGTTCATCTTGAGTTACCATAACTTGTAAAAAACAAAAGGAATAACACTGGTCATTCATTCTGGTAGTCTTCCTCATAAATGGAAAATTGGAATTGTTAATAAACACAAAGTGACTTTTTTCTTTTTCTTCAACTGTTTCCAAAGAGGAACAAGGAGAAATATCCTTCTTCAGTCTCCATGATTAATCCTCCTTGTTGTTCCAAGTGTCATTTCTGTTGTATTCCCCTACAGCAACCACCTCTGTGGTGGAATTGTGATTCTTCCTGTGCTCTTCAGAAAATTCACTGTCATTTTACCTTTTAGTATGAATGTGAAAAGTTTGCAAATTGTTATGCTAGTGGATGTCAGAATTTAGAAGTGTCTATTGGAAAGTTATGTTTGAGCACCTTGAAAGTGGTTGTTGGAAGCCAGTTGTTTGTGAATGCATACTGGGTTGGATATTTTCAGTCACTGAAAGTTTTCCTTGACACTGTGGCACCTATCATGCCCAGCCTTCTCAGGGTACAGAGCAGGAGAAAATGGATTATGCCATCAACAATAAAAGGCGAGTCATTCGACTGGTTCTGCAGTGGGCCGCTTTATATGGAGATTTACTGCAAGAAGATGAAGCAGCAATGGCCTTTTTGGAGGTATAAAGGAATCATTGTAGCACTGAAGTGAAAGAGGTCATTTCAAAGTGCAACGTTTATTTCAGTTTATAACTGTTTTCTCAGGTTTGGCTGCAGACAGTGCGGGCACCACAACAGTGTTTGAACCATTGCCAGCCTCTGCACCTCTGAAAACAGTGTTGCAGATCCCTTTCAAAGAACTGCATGGGTAGCTTGTGTTACAGCATTAGCTGAATTTGCTTTTTCTAGTATTCTCTTGTGAGTGGTTCAGGGGCTCTACAGGTTGAACTGGAGGGCTGTTTATGCCTGCCTGAGGTGTGCCAGGAAGCAGCTGGAGGGCTGCCACTCTATGGAACCGAAAGCCCTTTCCATTTGAATGAAAGCTGTACTGCAGCTATTGGAACTTAAGATGTTTGTCTTCAGAACCCTTGTTAATTCTTTGTGGTAGCTGCCATATCCTTGGATTTCTAAGATAAGAATTCCCTACCAATGTCATGTTAAATGATCGTGATTGCCATTCTTATTATATATTGTGTTTATGGAACAGAATCCCATATGTTACTGGCTGAATGAAAGTTCTTGTCCTAAAGAGCTTAAAACTGAATCTAAGATTTAGCAGAGGGGAATAGAGAGGGGCTTTAAGAGTGGTAGACACCCCACAAGCCCACATGGGAAAGCTTTTCAAGCTTTGGAGATGATCTAGTTTTTCATTAGTCCAGAAGTTAAAGAACAATCACGAGTTGCAAGCACAGAGATCCTGCTTTGGGACGGTTTTATGTAGATCTAACAGGAAGAGGTCTGAGTAGGGTTTAAAAGCAGGTGATACTGTAGTGGATTGGAGTAGCTCAGGAGCAAATGAAGCACGGAAGACTATACCAGCAACGAATAAAAAAACCTATCATGCTAGGTTGTTTGTGGATTTTTTAGTCTTTATCTTTGACAATGTGAAAATGCAGGTTTTACACAAGCAGTCAGTGGTTACAGAGTGAGCTAAGGAGCCTCATCATTCCCTTCTGCATATGTAACTCTTGTTTTAAATCAGCTGGAGATAAACAAGTAGAAGTAATAGAGGGTTGGGCCCAGCATGTGTTCCTCTATGCAGATTATCATTCTTTATAATCATTAAGCTATCAGATGTCATCTCATAATCCTCTCTCCTGAGTACTTACTGCTCATTTACCCCTATAGTTATTTAAAGACGATTCTGTATCATTTACAGGAATTTTATGTATCTGTATCAGATGATACTAGAATGATTGCAGCACTAAAGGAGCAACTTCCAGAGCTAGAGAAAATTGTAAAGCAAATGTAAGCATAGTTTTTGCTTCTTTCCTTCCCCTGCCCTTTTTCTCAGTAAATTGATGAAGAGAATTTATTGGTTATATCTATTAAAAAGCCATTTTGTGAATGACACTCAGTTATACAAAATTGAAAGTTTGCATGCAGGCTTATTTGAATTAATGTCTATGGCCCTCTTTTCCACATCATTCTTGCAAACACCATACCCTTACTGAGAGATTGACAGAAGCTTATTTCATGCTTACATGAACTTTGTATAATATTTTTTCTGCCTTGGTCATAGATTAACTGTGGTATCATCTAGTCTTTTCATATATAAATATGATTATATTGATATGCTAGCTTGACAGGTGGTCCATGTTCTATAGGTGATTTTGTACACAAAATCTTCCAGGCGGTATTTAATTATATATTCTATACTTTACCTTTTTATAGTTCTGAAGAACCTAAAGCACCACAAAAGAAGGTAAGAAAATATGTTTGTCCATTTTCTCAAGTAAAATCTTAAGCACAGTAATTTCATAAGCATCTTCTCTTTAGTAATCATGGATATAATAAAAAAACACATTGAGAGATAGCTTTTAACATTGTCAAATTTTGCACTGCTACTCTTTCTCTTGCCTTTGTTAAGAAATGTATTGTAGTTCATGTGTACCATGTTTGTTCTTGCATTAATGTGAATCTCAATTCATTTTCAGCACAAAGTTCTTCTGCAGCTGTTCAACACAAGTGATGACAGAGCACAGAAACGCCAGCCTATCAGGGGCAGTGATGAAGGTGAGTTTCTTCTCTGCTAAGTTTTCTTGAGCCACTGACATCTATATAAATTTGTCTGTCTCAAAAAAAGGTCTAAAAATAAATGCAAGTACTTACCTAGAATTTTGAAGCCTGGCCTGAAGCAAACTCTCTTTGCTTTTGCTAGACCACTATTCTCGTCATTGATTTGAGGTGCTCCTGGTCTTTTCCCTTACTTACTTGTGCTATCAAACACTGCTTCCTCAGAGGAAGATGTAAAAACCTTTAAAATAAGGAATGAACAAAATAGGGAAGAACCAGTAAGACACTGTACTGCAGGTAATGGCAGTGCAATAAAGAGTGGAAGCTGAAGGTCATGTTTGAGCCTCTGTCTCCCCTGTGTAGTTTGAGCTAACATGTACAGCTATTCCTTTGCAAGGTAGGAATGGAGCAGATAATCATGCCATGGACCATGGATCTAGAATCCAAGAATCTAGGCACACAGCCTGAAAACCAAAATCTACTAGTTTGCCCTATTGCTGTTGTTTGATTCTCTGAAGAGATAAAGGTAAAATTTACAGCAATGTATCAGAACATCATTTTCAGATTACTGATAAGGTACTCCTAATTGTTGTTTTGTGGAACTTCATCACCTAAAACAGCTGCTTCTTCAACATATTTGATACTGAAGAATAGCTCTTGCTAACGAACAGCAGCAAAAACCACGTAACAAAATTCAAAAAAAGCTGGTGGCATAAATCAGACCAATAGAAGAACCATGTTAAAAGCTGGAACTAACTGTATATGAATAGCAGACATCCTGCTAGTCATGTGGTCCATAGCGGTGTTCCTACACCTATAAAGAGGGAAACAGTTCCTGCTGCCAGGGAAGGACTACCTCTTGTGTCTGTCCTGACAGGCAGTAACTGCTCTTTTCATATGGCTGCACCTTTCTCATTCATAGGACAGACGGCTCACTGAACACTGAAAATCCCAAATCCAAAGCTCTGGGAAATCAAAGATTTCTGTACTAGAAATTCTAGAGCATCTGAGGAATGGGGAGTGTCTTGGTTTGGAAAGACAGGTGTCTGCCAGGGAGAGCCGGAGCTTCCCTTGGAATGGAGAATGTAAACCTCTCCCTCTGAATTATTATAATTTTGAAATTAAGGGGCTATAAGGCACAGTTTTTTACTAGGAATATTAAAAAATAAAAATGTAATAGTAAAAAAAAAGCAAACAAACAAAAAAAGAGAAAACGCTGACAGAGTCAGAATACAACCTGACACCCTGTTGGGCAGGGTGTTGGTAGCAGTCCAATTAAGTGCTCCTGGAGTGAAAGATGTGGTTCTGTTGGAGCAGAGATGATCTTTAGAAGGGTCCAGTGGTGGTGAGATGGGTCCAGTCTTCCTCTGGGAATCCAGTGGAAACTGGCTGTCCTGGTGTTCTGAATCTCAGGTTTTATCCAGGTAGGAATGCTTGGGTACTCCTGCTGGGTGGAGCATCCCACAATGGGATGATGTAGTTTTATCAGTCATGCAGTGAGACTCAATGGCCCATTAACAGAAGATATCCCCCTGGAGGGAGGATGGGTGGTGGAATAGATAAAGAACATTTCCCCACCTGGTTTTAACAGCTGGCCCATTAACAGAAGGCACTTGCCCCTTCTCCCTCCCCAGACTCAGGATGAATGGGTCACAGAACAGAAAAAGTACCTCCTCAAGGGGTTTCAGCAGATGGGAATTGAATATACACTTTTGGTTTGCATTGCAACCCAAGACAGGGAGCTATGTAGTGATTCATTGTTGCTTTGTTTCATTGTGAGGAGTAGTTACTGAAGTGAAAGTAATTGGTATGGTAAATCTGTGTTTTTTACATGTGGAATGAACCATGCAATGTTTCTTTCCTCAGTTCTGTTTAAGGTGTACTGCATAGACCAAACCTACACCACTATCCGTGTGCCAGTGTCGTCTTCTGTGAAGGAAGTGATCAGTGCCGTCGCAGACAAGCTGGGCTCTGGAGAAGGCCTCATCATAGTAAAGATGAGTTCAGGAGGAGGTACTGTATTTACATCATCTTAAACACTCCTTAGTTATGGTGAAGCAGAATTTTTGGAGGGATTGGAAGACTAGTTCAGTCAAAGTTTTATACCCATGTGCATGTTCAGCTCTCATACAAGTCCTAATTGAGAGGAAAGTCCTTCCTCTACGGCAGGCACAGACTGCAGCTCACATGGGAGACAGGACCAATGGGCAAGCTTGTGTATCTGCATGTTACAGAGCACAGCTACCCCGATTTTCCTCCACTGTTAGACTTGTAAGAGTTTTTTAACAACAGAAATAGAAGGGAAGCATGGATAAATTCATGCTAGACTCAGGAATCAGTAAGAAAACACTGCAGTGCAAACATTGTGGCAGTGGTCACTGCCACTTTGGCTGCTGTGGCGGTGCAAACCACTAGAGAGCAACCGAATGCCAAATGCACTGACCTAGTGTTTGCAGAGGGTCAGGGATCAGGGGCCCCCTCTAGGCTGTGGAAATGTGAGAGTAACTGGAGGGTGAATTCTGCTGGAGAATTCATGGTTGCTGGAAAATAATGGTTGCTCAGTACTTTGGTTGAGTATGACTGTGTGGAGAGACACACAGAGGTTATGAGAGCTGTGTTGGAAGGCATTTTTGCAAACGGTGGTGCCTGCCAAAAATGGCTCACTTCCTGAGAACTGACACCAGGCAGCTTTACTTTTCGCAGTTGAAGCAATTTTTTATTGTCAGATTTGCTGACCACCAACATATGCTGGAAGAGACTGTTTTGTAAGTTACGTCATTATCTTTTCTTTACCTGTGATGTGATGCTCTTTTGGAAATGTTGTAATGCATTTCTGTCGCCTCCTTGACCAGTTAGTGCCTTCTAGAGCAATTTCTATGAAGAACACCTCTCCAAATGCTTACAGCTCAGCAATGAATGAATGGACTCCTTAAGTAGGCTTAATTATTGCAGGTAGTTTCTAGTGATAGCAGCACAGGCTTCTTGACCTGTCTGTGCAGTTTGGGACTGGGATTTTGGTTCTGTAGGAGACTGGTTTGGGCTGAACTTACCACATTTCTTCGATAAAGAGGACCACGCTGTCTTCTCTTCTGTATCCTGGACATTGGGTTACTGGGCAAAATTTGTTCCCAGGAGGGTGATCTGTGCACCTGGTGAATCAATCCTGCTGTAAATTCTTTCTCTATGTAATAAATAATAATTTGTTTTGTTTTTACAGAAAAGGTTGTGCTCAAGCCTCACGATGTTTCAGTGTTCACCACCCTCAGCGTTAACGGCCGGCTGTTTGCCTGCCCACGGGATCAGTTCGATTCCTTGGTATGTGTGTGTGCAGTGCTCAGGAACGTCAGGGCTTTGGTTTATTTGAACACCTGGCCCTTTTTGCAGTATCCACACTTTAGATAAAAACCAGTGGAAGCATTGACAACAAAGGGTTTGTCACACTACAATAGAATAAGCCCTGAAAATAAAACAAGCTAATGTCATAATTCTCTAAAGCAGACCAGAGATCCATCCATCTGATCCACATAACAAAACTTGATCCCAATGCTCTCTCTGTCACACTGAGCATTTAGGAAGAGCTGAGCATTGTCACGAAGACATGCAGTAATTCTTCATTACAGAATTATCTCCTCAAAGTCATAGAGATACATTTTCTAAGATAGGTGTTATCAATTGAAGCATTGTGGAGATCTGATTCCAGCAGTAAATTTCTTAATTTTTTTTATTTCTCATCCCCACGAAATACTGTGTCAAAATCTGAGATAATTCTAAGTAAAGTCACAGAAAATATTCCTGGTAGAAAGTCTGATTTTTTCTTAGGTAGAATTGCTTGTAAGTACTTACAGTTTATACAGTCATTCTAGCGATCTCCATGGGGTCTGCTTTTATAGAGTTTGATTTGACTGTATTTTTGTTCCTTTTATTTCATTAAAAACAAATGTCATTGCGAAGTCATGTCAGCATGAACTCTATTACTCCTAGCCTTGTTTCAGCCTCCTGTATGCTTTTAACAAGCCACTTAGTATGTATGCCTGATTTCTTTTATGGATATGGTAAAATCTCTGCTTTGCTGCTGCTTTCAATTTAGTAACCAGGGAATGCACATCCAGCATATGTAGTTCCATGCAGAGATACCTCTTGTTCAGCTTATTAAATTCTGGTGTTCCCTTAAGGTTAATTAATCCTGCCAAGTAGATACCCTCATGGGGCATGCTACTGTAAAGCAGGGGTGTTGCATCAGTACAACTGTGCTGGGTACTTATATATGGCTCTGCATTGTCTGTGTACACATAGCTTTGGCAGCAAATTGTCATGGCTTTCTGTGCCTTTTCCCTGTGCTATTTACCATGCATGAAGTACTCAGAATGCTGCAGGGAGCTCTAAGATACAGGGCAGCAATGTGCTACTTTTCATCAACTAGACTGAATTTAGTAAGAATTAGGGAAGTACATTCAGCACCTTAAAAATGGTCCTCAGCACTGTATAGCAAATTACAGCCTCTTATCAGCTACATTTTTTCAAATCAAAAAATGTTACAACCTTAGCTGCCTTCCAGTTTAATCTTCTCACATTCCAGTTTCTGGCTGCTTCCTGTTCATGAGCATTTATCCACATTACATTTGACAAGTCCCATGTGAAGATTGTTCTGAGTAGATGAATTTTCAAATATACTGTGAGTTTGCATCTAAGTGCTTCTTTCCTAGCCTTGGAAAATATGTGTTTATTATGGTAACAGATTTGTTGTGTTCATCTCCAAATGGGGGAAAAAAGACATCTTTCAATCTGTAGGCAATTCTCTTTCCACAGATTTCCACAAGTTAGAATTTTATTTCATATGTTGTCATAAACTAAAGAAGTTTTGTGTTTGTGCAGATCCCAATTCAAAGCAATCTGCAGTTTTTAATAAGATAATGGCTGCTCTGGATGTTTTAGAGAATACCTTTCTACTATTTTTTAAAATTATAGATGAAGCTTTTAAGGTGATTAATGTTTGTGATTAAGTTTAGTAATTTTAATTAGTTTATATAATGATGGTAATTCAAAGTTTTCCCTAGAGTACAACGCAGGAATTCATACAGTAACAAAGCTCTACACACTCTGTGTTACTGAGAAAGTGATTCGATGTATTAATCCAGTCAGAGCTATTTCTGTCGCTAATATATCACTCTCATATAAAAGGGGATTCATTTAGTAGGTCCCTTTTTTCCTATTGCAGCATCTAAATGTGGTCTGTGAATACTGCATAGACGACAGAGTTTGTACTGAGACAGGAGCCTGCTGCCAGTTGCGGGCTCCTCCACCACGCCGTGTTCAGCAGAGGCGCTGAGGAGCTGGGAAGGCGTGTGCGGGCTCTGCCGCCCTCTCCTGGGAGCGCAGCCGGGCCCGCGCCTTCCCGGGCGGCTCTGCGGGTGTTTCACCCTCCAGTTGGCAAGGGGCTTCATTGACAGCATTTTAGCAGTGCTGGTTCAAACGCCTCACCCTAACATGTACTATCACACTGCTTCAAATCTGATTTGATCTCAAGCCATGTTTTAAATCTCTGTTTAATACCTCACCTGTGTGCCAAATCATAGATCACTTGTCAATTATTGGGTGGCATGGAAGTGCCTTTCAGAAATGTTTTGTATTTGGTTCTTTCTCATAAGACTGTGTTTACATCATTTTAATCGGCCTAGCCAGGAATTTGCAATCACAAATTGTGCATCAAATGTATGTACTGTCAAGGAGAAAGTATGAGGTTTATTTTATAAGTGATCAGAAGATCTTGCGATCACTGCAGATTTCTGAAGCATGCTAGATGTAATAATTCTCATCATTAGAATCAGGAATATGTAAAAGTATTTGGCTTGTCCTTGGTGGCCTAGTTATTTGTGTGTATGTGAAAAAGGAAACAGAAAAGTTTTTTTTGAAAGACCTGTGCTCCTAAACAAACACATGCTTTAGTTAGCACAACGTGTATCATAGATTCAATTTTTAGAACAATGTTAAGGATAACGTACTGAGAACAGTCTGGTTTATTCCCTTACAGTGTCTCTCAAGGGCTTTCAGAATTTTCCTGACTATCCTGTGCATACTGGATACTGATTTTGCACAGGCCTTCTCATTTCCTAATGACATGCCTGTGGTTAAAAGCAAATCTCAGTTTTACTGCAAATTTCAGTTTTACTATTAGAAATATGATTAGGAAAGTGGTCACACTGAAAGAAAAAGTTAGAAACGTTATGGAATGAAAGCACCAACCATAGAATTTAACATGTCTAAAATATTTTTATAATATTTTCCTGTTTGTAGGCACCATTGCCAGAACAAGAAGGACCATCTACTGGTACAGTAGGAACGTTTGAACTGATGAGTTCCAAAGACTTGGCACATCAAATGACAATTTATGACTGGGAGCTCTTCAACTGTGTGCATGAGGTATGAGGATCTATCTATTCATATATAGGTTAGAATCTATTAGAAAGTGTTTAACTGTACATTGTAGGTTTGTCCATTATTTCCAAAACCTTCTCTAAGGTTTATTTTCAAAAATTCTACAGTAAAGCCACCCATAAGTTTTGATAGTATGAGACATTCCTAATTTCATAGGCAAAATAGAAAAATAAAGTTAGACTTCTTCTGAACATGTGCTGCTTGTTGAATTACTTTTGTTTGTTTTAAGGTATTAAACTGTTTATATATAATCTGTAGTTACCCTTTTACTATGCCTGAGCTATTGTACACTGGATTTGTAACCTGAATCCTTGTCATCTGTGCAGCTGTAAATGTAAACTGCAGAGCAAGTTTTGGGTTAGATACTTACCTGGTCATTTTTAGCCTCTTTCCTCTGTCCAAGAAATGCAACTTCAAAAAAAAAAATTCCAAACTCTTTTCTCTTTCCTAGCTGGAATTGATCTATCACACTTTCGGAAGGCACAATTTTAAAAAGACCACAGCAAATCTGGACTTGTTTTTAAGAAGATTCAATGAAATTCAGTTCTGGGTGGTCACCGAGATTTGTCTTTGCTCTCAACTCAGCAAGCGTGTTCAGCTGTTAAAGAAATACATTAAGATAGCAGCCCAGTAAGTATACAGTCATATGGGAGCTGGAAGTGAGCTTTAGTATAGTCAATGTGGTTTTATTTTCTCTGTTCAGACAGCCACACAGAGTAGAGGTTAAAACATTCTGTATTGGGTAATTCTGTCCATTTTCTTACAGGGCTGTATAGAACCTTCTTAATATATATTCTTCTTTCTTGTGCTACTCTCCATTGCTCCTTGATCTGTGATCTCTTAGGGCCATGTTCACGCATCAAATTTGTGAGAAAATATATTTCAGTTCATTAGGAGAATCCTTAATTTACCCTTCCACACATTAGCAAATATTAGTACATGAATTAGTAAATATTAACAAAATTGAGCTTAATTTTCCTACGAACAGAAATGTTTCTGGTGCTGCTCAGGACAGCTGTTCTCAGAACTGCACTGAGTGGGAAAACCAAGAGGGGAGAGTAAAGAAATGTAGCATGGAGATGATGACACCCATGTGACTTTCATTCTGTTTGGGATTTGCAGCAAGTTTGCTGATGATACAAAGTGTAGGGTCCTGCACCTGGGGAATAGTAACCCCAAGTAGCAGCACAGGTTGGGGGCTGACCTACTAAGGAGCAGCTCTGCAGAGAGGGACTGGGACTGGTGGTAGATGACAAGGTGACCGTGAGCTGGCACTGGGTCGTGGGGGCCAGGAGGGCCAGTGGGGTCCTGGGTGCACTGGGAAGAGTGTAGCCAGCAGGTCAAGGGGTTTGTTCCTCCCTCTCTGTTCAGCCCTGCTGAGGCCACATCTGGAATACTGTGCCCAGTTCTGGGCTCCTCAGCACAAGAGAGACAAGGAGCTACTGGAGAGGGTCCAGTGGAGGCCACAGAGATGATAATGGGTCTGGAGCATCTCATAAGAGGAGAGCCTGCAAGAGCAGGGCTCGTTTAGTCTAGAGAAAAGTAGGCTGAGAGATCTCATCCATACATTCAAATATCTTGAAGGGTGATGCCAAGAGAAGAGTTCCAGACTCTTTTCAGTGGTGTCCAGTGACAGGATGAGGAGCAAGGGCCTTAAACTAAAACACAAGGACTTTCACCTCAGCGTGAGGAATAAATTTGTGTTGAGGGTGGCAGAGCATTCGAACAGGCTGCCCAGGGAGTTCATTGGTGTCTCCCTGTCCATAGAGACATTCAAAACCCACCTGGACACATTCCTGTGTCACCTGGTCCAGGTGACCCTGCCTTGGCAGACTGGATGATCTCCCGAGGTCCCCTCCAACCCTAATGATTCTGTGATTCTGTGAAAATGCAAAATATTAATGTCCTCTTTTGTTAGTAACTGCCGGGTCTGGGGTTGGATAGCAGGCATTCTTTCTGTCTTCCTTTACGCCTATCCAGATTTAAACTGTTTGGAATGCCAGAGATGTCAGCCTTGACTCCCTAAAGTCAAGAGCAGGGCAGTGACTGACTTCAGAGGGAGAAGGGGTACATCCATGCCCTGCATAGGTACAGATTTTTATCAGTTACATTCTCCCTCCCTTTCCACCTCATGGTGTATTTATTGCATTCATTGCTGTCTGAAAAACGGTTTGCTGAGGTTTGTAGTGTTTGTCTACAGCTCTGGGCAAAGTAACTGGAAGCCTTTAGGCAGTTCTACTAACAGAGATGTTGTTACTTGCAGTTAAACCAAGGTTTTAACTTTTTGCATCATTAAATGGAGTTGTGTAAAGGAAGAGATTACTATTGCTGCTGTGATGCTGCCCTCCTCCGAGTTAGTAATTGCACACAGCTGAAGTCTGTGTTGACATCAGAGCTGGGGATCAGTGTGCCTCCTTCCTCGGGGACACCCTGCTCTGCAAGTACCAGCTTCCTTCTGGGAGCTACGTTGCGCCCTGCAGTTGGATTACGGTTGGTCAAAGCTGCAGATGTAAAAAAATCTGGTGGCGGGCATGCAGGATCAGTTTTATATTTAGAACAGAGGACAGAATTTACCTCTTTAGTTTCTAAAAATACACACACCGCATATTCCATTATCTCACTGCACAGCACGGGAGTGGGAAGCAGCTGCCGGCCTAGCGGGCTGTGCCCAGGAGAGGGCAGTGGCACCCACACAGACGTCGGGGTCTTTCCTAATCTCAGGCATTAAATGGGAAAATGTTGAAATGTGGTCATTAAGATACAACAGTAATTTCCATAAACACTTGAAATCAAGTATCCTAAAAATTACAGTTAAATATCTCCTTAATAAACTGCCCCAGCTTGCGAGTTCCTCGGAGTCATGGGTTTAATCTTGTGCTATTTACAACAGCCTGACAACCTCCTGTTTACTTCCATGTTTCTGGTATCACTACAATGCTAAAAATAAATAGCTAAAAGCGGTCTGCTCTGCTGGGTCCTCTTTGTCTCCTAAAAGCAGAGAAATCTGAAGCACAAGATTTTCCTCTGTACAAACCAAGAGGGCAGGTTTAATTCCAGCCGCTGGAAAGGCGCTGGGAAGTTTTGCCAGGCTGCTGCCCTCTGTGCAGTGCTGCCATGGTAACAGCTGCTACACATGCACTAAAACAAACACAAAGTGCACCGAAGTTAGAAGGGAGAAAAAGCCCAGACCTTGAAGCAATATCTTTGAGGAAGTTTTGCCTGTGAAGATCCTTGAGACCTAATGAGAACTTTACCCTACCTAGAAGTACTAGACTCATTAGAAGAGTGTTCAGGGAGAACAGCTCAGTGCTGCACTATTAATCTTAGGCATGACTGGTGGTAACGAGATGCCTTGCACATACTCATTTTCAAAGATAACTGCTACTGAGAAGCTTTTTTCAGTTCTGTGGCTTGAGGTGCAGCTATCATTGCAGGAGGCACATCATTTTGTGTCTGCCACCCCATGCACCCTTGATGTGTGCTCCCAGTCTGTGCAGGCAAGCGCAAGGCCGAGTGCTGGCTCCAAGTGCTGTGCACATGTGCTTTCAGTTCCAGAAGCCAGTGTGGCTTCAGCATCTGCTGGGAAAGGATGTAGAGGTTACCAGGTTCATCTCTTTTCTCCAGCTATTGTAGGAATAAACTTTCAAACAAAGAGGAGAAGTGAACTATATTTCCAAGTGAGTTCTTCCCATATTAATCGTGTAAGAAAGGCCTTCTGGGATGTGCTTCCACATACTCTTATGGATATCTGCAAATGCAGTTTGTGTATAATTCCTCTTTGGAGATATATCCACAGGCTATTTAGAAGCCTTCTTGTGTATCAGTGTACTCAGACACTTTCATTCTGGTTTTGAAAATCATTCTCTTCATACATATGCATATGTTATAAGCCCAAGGAACCTGGGAGAAATTTCTGAAGTGTGCATTTATAGAGAAAATGCTAAGATGAATATGCTCGTGTAAGTACCAAGAGATTGTAACCACATACACGTTTGTTTTGGAGACCAGAGTGTGTGCGTGTGTGTGTGTGTTTGCTATTCATCCTAACAGGAAAATTTTTCTGGTACAGTCCATTCTGTGAGGCAGAGGGACCTCTGTGCTGAGGTGCTGCATTCTGGTGCCTTAGAGGATCCACTTTTTGATGTTTTACATGAGGTTTATATGCAGTAGAGCCATGCAGCACTGTTTCTAGTGCCTTGCAGGGGTCCTTTATCTGGAACCAAGCTATTTATTGTAGACTCTGTAGAATTTACAGAATATCTGGGATAGAACGTCATGTATCTAGGTGGATTTTAACTGTGACTTTGTCAAAATGTATTGCTTAACAGGGTATTTGGCAAAACACTTCCTTTTTAATATGAAAATAGATTCAAATTAAATATTGCAGATACAGTTGCAGCTGCCTACTTTGTTTGAGCACTAGTGCTGTGTGTTACTAATTATTTTACCTTGCCATAATTTATTCCTAATCCTGTCATGGGCTGTGGACAGATATCCCTTTATGGATTTACTTGTGCCTAGGGAAGAGGTTATCACTGACAGTCTATCCTGTCTGCTTTTCATCTTTAGCTCCCCTCAGATCCACTAATGAGGCACTCCCTGACCTGGACTAGTAGATTTAAGTTGGTATAGCTTTAGCATTTCTACCCTTGCTCGCTGTCGCTCATCTGATGTGGGAGAATTTGTATGAGCAGCTCTGCCAGAAGATCTGAAAGGGCAGCAATCTCCCAACAGACAGACCAGCATATGGGAGAGATCATTTATTCACATGCTCAGTGTTCACACAGTGCAGACACAGGTGAGGCCAAGATCTAAAGGACTCACCCACTCAATACATCCAAGTCTGGTCAAATGGAGGTATAGAAAGAATGGATGGTGGAGGATAGGATGATGTGGCAATTACAGAGTTAAACAGTAGGATGAGATAATTGTACTAATTTTGTCTGAAGCTAAGGATACCTCAGAGGAGCGAAGAGCTTCAATGATGAATAAAAAAATAGGAGAATTGTAGATTGAATCTCGTTAAAGTTGTCTTAGTGTATCACAGAATCATAGAATAGTTTGGGTTGGAAGACACTGTAAAGATCATCGAGTTCCAACCCCCTTGTCATGGGCAGGGACACCTTCCACTAGACCAGGTTGCTTAAAGCCCCATTTAGCCTGATCTTGAGCCCTTCCAGGAACAAGGGATCCGCAACTGCTCTGGGCAGGCTGTTCGGTGTCTCACCACATCATAGTAAAGAATTTCTTCCTAATATCTAAACCTGTCCTCTTTCAGTTTAAAGCCATTCCCCCTTGTCCTGTCCCTCCATGCCCTTGTCATAAGTTGCTCTCCAGCTTTCTTGTAGTTCCCTTTAGGTACTGGAATGTGCTCTAAGGTGTCCCTTGGAGCTTTCTCCAGCCTGAACAATGCCAGCTCTCTCACCCTGTCTTTTTAGCAGAGGTGCTCCAGCTCTCTGGTCGTCTTCGTGGCCCTCCTTTGTGCTCACTCCAGCAGATCTGTGTCCTTCATATGTTGGAGTCCCAGAACTGGACGCAGCTTTGCAAGTGGGGTCTCACAAGAACAGAGGGAGAGGGTCACCTCCCTTGACCTGCTGGCCATGGTGCTTTTGATGCAGCCCAGGACATGGTTGGCTTTTGGGGCTGCAAGGACATGTTATCAGCTCATGTCCACCAACACCCCCAAGTACTTCTCCCCAGGGCTGCTCTCAATCCATTCTTCACCCAGCCTGTGTTTGTGCTTGGGATTGCCCCGACTCAGGTGCAGTACTTTACACTTGGCCTTGTTGAATTTCATGGGGTTCACACAGTCCCACCTCTCAAGCCTGTCAAAGGCCCTCTGGATGGCATCCCTTCTCTCCAGCATGTCAGCTGCACCACACCGCTCATCAGCAGACCTGCTGAGGGTGCACTCAATTCCACTGTCCATGACACTGACAGAGATGTTAAACCCCAACAGTCTCAATACCAACCCCTAAGGAAAGCCACTCACAGCTGAAGAAACAGAGACTGAGGTGCTGAAATTGGATTTTGGCACATCAGTTGAGAAAAGGGATTATTTGCAAAAACCCGGCGAAATGCAGTTTTGTGAGGTTTTTGTTGATAGGCTTTGTTCTGTCTCTTCCTGTTGAGTCAGTGAGCCACTGATGCAGACCCAGCTGAGCAGTTGTGTTGACTACACCCATCAGATTGTATCTACTCCTTCATACGGCATGTTGGATCTTCCATAGTACTCAGTTACATGTTCCAGTTTTTCTTGACTGGTAGCAAAATCCTTCTTGGCGTTAGAGATGAAGTGTGACCTGGAGCTCCTTTTGCCCAGAACCTCTTAAATGATGCTGGTAACAAACGGCAGTTCTTTTCCTGAAACATACTAGAAGTCCCAGAACCTCTGAGTAATAGAAATCCTATACTGCAGGAGAGGTCACTGGCATGGGGCATCTGTAGACAGCTGGTCTTCTCCCCTTAAAAAGACTCAGTGGCCCCATAACTGCAGTGAAGCTTGCCTAAGGAGAGCTTCAAGCATTTGTTAGGTGTTCAGAAGCTGTCAGCAAGTTCTGCAGCAAATGAGGTTATAAACAGTTGTTTACACTGTTTCTGGTATCCCTTGGGACTGAATTGAGCCCAGTTTTTTCAGGTTCAGGTGTTTCTGGGTGGGGAATTGCTTCAAAGACTAGAAGTCCTTGCAGAAGCTGGCATCCAGTGAAGTAGAAGAAGGGAGGTCATTTTAGGAGGGAAGGGAAAGAAGCCTCCAGAGTCTGGTGAAGTGCTAACACATTGACGAAGAGGTGTCTGCAGGCATGCTGGCCAGGACTGCTTAAATTCAGTCACCTCTAAGCTAGATGCCTGGATTCAGCTCTCTTAAGGTTGTCATAAGTACTGCTCTGACTGATATATACAACTTAAAACCTGGCCCTTTGTGTTTCAGCTGTAAAGAATACAAAAATCTGAATTCCTTTTTCGCTATTATTATGGGACTGAGTAATGTTGCTGTGAGCCGTCTCTCATTAACGTGGGAGGTAAGTCTTTGCTAAAATCCTGTTCCAGGAAGTTTGATGGGGACTTCTGCAAAAACAGATTGGGCCTTTATTATTGATAAAGCTAGATCTACTAATTCAGCTCATGGCTTTAAGCCTTAGCTAAGGCTGACAGTATTTATGAGTAAGGCAGTATACTACACCCCTGGATGTGCTGAATACTCACAGGAGTTAACAAGAGTGACAACAGTGGCTCCTGTTGCTGAGCTAAACTGCCCAACAGGATGAGCAAGCTAACCAGCTAACCTCTTAGATCAGCCCGTACTCTGTGTGCCTTTACTGGTGGTTCAGTGAGATCACACCACTGATAATTCTCTTAAATTCATTCTCTGTTTATACATATTATTTTCTGATCTCCACAGGGACTCTGTTGCCCTATTAAAATGTGAGTTTGTCCTAATCAGTTCTGGTTTTCTCTCTGATGTGCATTTCCATGCACATATTGTCAGTTTGGTCTTCATTCTCAGAGCTTCCACCTTTTTCTGTGGCTTTGCTCTTTTGTATATGAGTGTATAAAAAGGGTGCAGTGTCCAGCACGGTGTAACCACTGAGAACATACCGGTTATCAAAAGCAGTACAGACTTAAATGTGCATGTATTTTGTTCATTAGAAATTCAAAATAATTAGCATGACTGAGGTTATTGATGCAACTGAAAACAAGATTTTAAAAATGTGCTCTGAAACAGGAGGTCAGACTAACACATCTGAGAGTACACCAGTCCCGTTTTCAAAAGTACATGTATCATATACAATCAACGCTACAGGCAAAGATTTTCAGTTTCTCAGAATGATGACCAGTTGTGGCTACTAAGAGGAGTTGGGGGAGCTGAGACAGTACAGGACTAGAGAAGAAGGAAATGAATGTATATACTATATACAGCAATCTGAAATGGGCACAGGTCTGAGCTGGGGGGGCACAGATCATTTGTACATGTGGAGGATTAACTTGAGATCAAGGAAATGTTATCGCACTCTGCTTCTGTAGAGCAGTTGGTTTGTCAAGGAATCTGCAATTTGATTTTTCGCCAGATATATACAGAAAATACTTAAACATATCAAGACCTGATTTTTTTCTATATTATCATGCATTTACATTAGTTGCATGCAGAAATTAGATATTTGCAGGTGCAAATGTCCAATTATGCCACTTACTTCACAAATACCTAATCTGCATGCATATGCAAACTAGGCACACAGTTGTTGACACACATCATTAAAAATTAGGCCCTTGCTGTGGCACAGTGTAAATAGCTTGCTAGGGTACACACTCCAAATATAGAAGGTATTACAAAAAATAATTTCTGCACTACAAAGTCTCTATTAATTTTAATGCTATCCACTGCTAATAGTAGTCTGAAAAAATCAGCAAATACAGAGAAATTTCTTACTAAAAATAACTGACATATTCTGATTGCACATAAAAAATTACTGTGATCTCTGAAACCAATTTATAATATATCTTATAGTCTTTATAGTAAATTTATTTAATCTGTATAACATAATATGCATGAGGGGGAAAGAAAGTATTTAGTAAAGGCCATCTCATCTCAATCGTTGCATGATCAACTGACCATTATTTATTTGTGTAGGTATTGTGGACTGAAAAAATATTCATTAATTTCTACCCCAGAAAGTGATAGAGGACCTTTGCTGCTGAGCATGTCAAGAATTTTACCAATAAATGCATCAGCATGAGCAAAAAAAAAAAACCTCCTGGAAATGCCCAGGCATGGATATGAATGTTTGCAAGGGCAGTTCATCATAGGTATGAATAATTAAGCTGATCTGCCCCTACACAAGCTGTGTTTAAATTATATTTTCACATAGGCTATAATCAGGAATGTCCTGAAAGCATTCACATGAATTTCCACTTACATTCTGAATTCAGTGATTGCTATGTGAGCCAAACAAAAATCTGAATCTAAACATCCCAAAGGACTAAATTCAAGTCGGGGTTTAAATCAGGATCCAGGTTTCATGGCTGGTCCCGTCTCTATTTTTAATCTGGTTGCTAGGAAACATGTTGTATTTTAGATTAGCACATTGTTAGAAATATCTGGCAAAAAAGAGCACTTTCCTGACTTAGGGCATTGTAGAAGGAACTAGCATTTATAGTAAAATTACTGCACTGGTCAGATTTAATTAAGGTTTGCTATTTTTGTTTTTATTAACAGAAACTCCCAAGCAAGTTCAAGAAGATCTATGCAGAGTTTGAAAGCTTAATGGTGAATAGCAATAGATCCCTTATTCTATGCACAATCTGAGATAATTCATTTTCTGATTTGAATTCCTTGATTCAGAACATTTTATATGTCCTTGTTTGACTTTTAAGAAGTTTATGATCCCATTTTAGAGCTGCTAAAACAAGTATGTATGACTAATAAATTATACTCTTAGGAACCTACTCTGAGAGAACTTATGTACCACTCAAAGTTAATCTGGGAACTCAGAAAAGCTTTATCACATGTTTTCCAATTGTACATATGGGAAATTCTATTTTTCAACCTGGATTTTTCCAGGCAATCCATTTTACTGCTACAACATATACAAAACTGGATCTGCAGCTGTAAGGAGGGAGGAAAAATGTATGGTTTCTTTTATGAAGAATGTTTTTGTAATCATATCTTACCTCGCTATTTGGCATGAAAAAATATTTGTGTTTATTTGTGGCTGCATTCTCATCATGTAACCAGTCTGGGAGAATAATAAACGGTGTCTGAATTTGCAGACTTTTGAAGTCACAGGAAAAAATAATGTTTTTAATAAATGCCATGACATCTAAATGAATGCGTATAGTGTCTTGATACATATAATAATACATATTAGTAATTATTTGATTTCTCTTTTTTTGTAAGGATCCATCAAGAAACCATAGGGCCTACAGACTAACTGTAGCTAAATTGGACCCTCCAATAATTCCTTTCATGCCGCTGCTTATAAAAGGTAAGCTTGGATGTTACCAGAATTATTAACTTGAAAGCTATTTGTCAAATATTTGAAGGATAAGAGTAGCAGCTAGAAAAAGCAAAAATCAATCTCAGTGTGAGGTATGATCTTTTTCCATTATGAAAAGCATGACACAGAGACCAGAAAAACTGCTTTTGTACATCTGAATATCATACCTCAATTTTATTAGTCTCAGAAATGCTGCAAATTAAAACCTGAATGTTTTACTTTTACAGCTGCTATGATTTTTGTAAGGGTAGATAAAACATTCTGCTGTTTTGTATGGCCATGATTCAGAAATGTGCTTTTATGTGTCTTTTATTTCTATACAGACATGACGTTTACTCATGAGGGAAACAAGACATTCACTGACAATCTAGTAAACTTCGAAAAAATGGTATGTATGACATATTTGAAAGAAAACTTAAAAAGACCTCCCTATTCACCTCTTCAAGACTGAACTTCTCAACAGTGACTTGCAGGGCTAGAGAAAATGAAGGCAGGACCAAGACCTGGCAAAAATAGCCTGCATTGTACACAGAGCCTGGGGCCTCTGGTTTTCTGGAAAACCTCACAGAGGTGGAGAATAAACTGCCCACTGAGCCATGCACAGCCAAAATGCTTCCTAAGAGAGGAAACATCAGGGACAGGAAGCAGAGCTGTTAGAGACACCTTCTAACAGCCAGTTTGGGACCAACCTATGATTTTAACTGCTGTTCCTTCAAACAGGCCTGAACTGCCTCAGGCTCGGATAGTTCTGCATTGCTCCTTGGAGAATGAAAGAAACATTGAAAAGAACTTGCATAACATCTTATTTTCTTCTTTCCTTTGACAAATGAAAAGAGGTGTCTGGCTTGATTGCTTTCATACTGGAAAGGGGAATCAGTGATAAAAGGCTAGAGTATGCTCAAATTTGGTATAAGTCCTGCACCTAAGCTGTTATCATTTTAAACACCATTGTCAAAAACTGCAGGCAGGCAACTTTCCATTGCAGAAGTCTCAACTTAAACTTGAATTTCTCAGCAGTGGGAAGACATTTGCTTGGTTGCTAAGGCCATGTTCCTCATTAATGTGGTTAATGACACCTGTATCTAAGAACCTGTCTTAGCCAAACCCAGCTATGGCATCTGCACAGCAAAAGCAAACCTGACTTACTGTTGGCAGTAAATAGTAGAATCACAGAATCACTAAGGTTGGAAAAGACCTCCAAAATCCCTGAGTGCAACTGATAGCCAGCACCACTGGGTTCCCCAGTAAACCTGGTCCCCAAGTGCCACATCCACACACTCTGTGAACACTTCCAGGCATGGTGATTCCACCACTTTCCTGGGCAGCCTATTCCAAGGCTTGACCACCTTTGAAGTGAAGCAATTTTTTCTCATATCCAATCTAAACTTCCCCTGGCACAACTTGAGGCCATTTCCTCTCAGCCATTCAGCAGCCATGCTAGAGCATATTTCCTCTGGCACCTATATGGGCTTGTTCTTAGTAGTACAGTAATGAGAACCACTCCATTCCACTGGAGTTACATAACTCCAGTTATTTCCACTGCACTGTGGAGGCGTTTGTCTGACCCTCTGAGCACTGATAACTGCAGATAGGAAAAAAAATCTTCACAGAAAAGTGATCATCACTCTGAGTGAATTCTATTAGATTTTAATCTGTAGCTCCAGGACAGCCTCTGTCCTCGGGTAAAATACCCCTTTACTAGGATGAGACATTTTGCAAGTAAATGGCAGTGCTAATGCCTGAGTAAGGGCCTGACCTCACTTTGCAATAATGGCATTCTGTAATTGCATATGCAGACTGTGTTGCCATCTCCTTCCAAAGGCCTTGAGCGTTCTACCTACAGAAAAGGACTCTTTTTCTGGACTGCCTGTTCTAATTAGGTATCGATATAGCAGTATAGATAGTAAATACTTTGGGGAACACAAAGGGATCTCAGACTTGCTTGGAACACCTCCAGGCCAGAAGGGATGGCAGCTGCATTGCTAAAGCCATGGTTCTGTGGCTGGCTCCAACATCTCCACCTCACTTGGCCTTTTTACACCTCCTGGGCCAGAAGAGCCGGTACATCCACTGGCCTCAGAGCTCTGTGCTTCAAGTTCTTTGTGCCTGATTTTGTGTAAAAGCCATTGCAGGAGGGAGGAGCTCTCCTGTAAGCACTTCCCATACATAGAAATTCAACGCAGGCTTGTCATTTAAAAATAGTTCTGCACCTCTCTATACCACATTTTGGCACTCCCAAGGCCGAGAGTGAATTTTATAGCCGCTTAAACTGATCTATATCTAAATTGCTGCAGGTCTGTCATCTTTATCCTAGTCTGCTCATTGTCTTATCTTCAAAAGAATGTTACCCCCAGAAAAGGACTTTACTGGTAGCACCCTAAAGTTTTAAGTAGTATTTTACGCTGCAAGGTTGCAGTACCAGTAATCTGGGTTTTGATTATTTTCTTTAGGAGAGGAATGTAAAGATCAGTTAGTGTATTTTTGATGCTGCATATTTTTTAAGGAATCAGTATTATGTCTCATGTTCCTCAATTTACCAGAAAGGAAAATACTCTCTTTTTTTAGTATTCTAAGCCTTTTTTGGTTGGTACCTAAAAGCTCACTCTGCTTTTTCTCCAGGCCTTACTACAAGTATATCTTTTGTATTTTTATTGTTCTTCACTAGTTCTTCTGCATGGTTCTATGGTGCTTTTACTGCCTCTCTCAACCCATAGCTGTTCAGAGCAACCTGTATTCAAATTCCACCCACATAATTCATGCAAAACCTACTGTGGACCTGGCAGTTTTTAGCTTTTTGCATGTGTCGTCAGGTCAAGCAAAGAAGAAAAGCCTACTGTTAAACCTCAGTCACTGCCGCCTACTTGTGTTAAACTTAAAACTCTCATATCCACACATAATTGCCAGGTATTAAACTGTGAAGACAAGACCACTCAGCCACATAACTCTTAGATAAATTCTCCTCTCTTTTAAATAAGTATAAGCCCAAGGTGTGTTTGTGATGTTACTATGCCATTTTCAGGAGGAAAGTAGAAAGCAGATTTTCTCACAGGAATCATGTCCTGCCATTTGTTGTTTCTGTCTGTTTGTTCTGCTGTGTGATGTTCTGTCATAAGCAGATGGAGATTCCTTAGAGTATTGCTGGGAGCCACTCTTACAGATGTGTCTGAAACATCTTGGTTCTTTGGAAGATTGTTTCTTTTTATGTTTGCTGAAGTTTATGAATAAAAATATCTGGGTAGTTGCCACTGGTGGTGCCACTTGCCATTGGAGGAGGTGGGTCCCTTCGACTCTCATGTAAGCACAGTGATGAAACTGAGAACAGCCTCTGGCACTGTGTCTGCATTCTCACCACAGAGCTCTGATCCCGACAGCTGATGTGCTGCTGACAACTTTATTCCTGTAACTGGCAGCCAAAAGTAGAAGTTTGATCTAATGGCATCTCTTCAGCTAAAACAGCTTCCTTTAAATCTGTTTTGTGATGTTTCTGTTATTATTTATATTAAATGATGCATCTTAAAACACGCAGGAGCTGTCAGGCAGTGTCTGAGCCAGGAGCTCCCTGAGTGCCAGAAACAGCAAGGCTTGGTTTCCTAAACATTTGTGTTTCGTGGCTGCTTGAGCTCTGCTCAGATCTCTCCTCGTGGCTGGGGCATGTGTTGTTTCTTCATGGCTGGGGAATTCTGTGTGAATAGGCTTTTGTCATAGCATAGGAACTTGCACTACAGCCTTTTTCCTGAAGGAGACAGGAGGGCACTTACACAATCTTTCTCTTGTCCACAGCCATCTGTTTTCATAGAAAATTGGTAGGAGCTTTCTTGTGTTTGAAAACTCTGGGTTCTTTTTTCAAATTGAACAAAATTATCTAGAGAAGAAGAGAAAAACAGACAGATGGTGTTGAACCACATTAGCCTAGTCTTTTTTAGCAACTCAAGCTAACAAAGAAAAAGACTGAGTCAATTTTTTCCTGCAAGGCTTTTCTATATACTGATCTTTTCAGTGGTGGAATGACAGAACTGTGGTATTGGCAATAGTAGAGGGACATCACTCTGCAGAGCATTGCTGAGTTTTACCTGCTGCTACCTGTGTGACTGCCTGCTCTTTCTTCCCCTTCCCCATCTCCTGATCCCCACAGATGCCTTATCTGGAGGAGGCTGTGAGGAGTGGAAGGACAGGGACACCTAGCCAGGGAAGAGAGTAACCACATGTGGCAAAGCCACACCTATGGGTAAAGAGGGAAGTTTGTAAACAGACCCATTTAGTTTGTGCAAGATGTGGGTAAACAGTACTGAACATGTCAGAAATAGGTATCCTCTTATTCTTTGTATTTGCACTGTATTTGTGCTCTTTACTTATGCCATTGCATGAAGCCTTAAAATCCAGCCTGGAAAATGTTATTTATACATTTGTCAATAAGTAGACAAAATAACTAAAATACTGGTCTTTGTAGTGTAAGTCTTTAGTAAAAGGCTTTGTCTTCAATATCAAACAAAACATCGTTTCAGAGGAGTATTGAAGGTCTTTTACTTATCTCACTGCAAGAAGATGATGGGGAAAGGTTGCAAGTTGTTTCCACCATGGTGTTGCTCAGATGTCCATTCTAGTTTGGCATATATGCTGTGACACCAAAGCACCTGCCTCTCTTCTCCCCCAGTGAGCTGACAGTACCTGTTGGTTGTAAGTATGCCTTAGAAGACTCATCTATGTAATAACTAAAGATGTATTTGTTACAGAGGAGCAAAACTTGTAAAGCTTTTTAAATACTGTAGTTTTAGTTTGGCAGGTGGGGAACATTTTGAGAGCTGCAAGTATGTGAAAGATACAAAGATGGCAGTAGGCTGCAAACACAATTACTTTGTGATCTAGAGTGACTCCTCTCAGGTGAAGGCAAGCACCCAAATAGCACCAGTAGTAATAGTTCCTGTAAACTCCGTATGATTTAGCAGATACAGGATAACCTACAACCTGCAGCACATGGCAGTATACACCATTTAAATGACACTGCTTTTATAGCTATATATTTAGAAAAAATTTACAAGCGCTTTCCTAGAATTAGGTCTTGGCAGGGAAAGAAGAGAGAGAAAAGTTAGGAAAGTACTGATCATGACTCTCCTTAGGGACAGGCAGTATTTAATACTCTTGACCACTTACTGATTTCCTTTTTTTCAAACCTCAGCTGCATAATTGCACTCTAACTGCCAGTACAGAATTTTTGTATTCATAGACAAAGGAAGATGCAATTATTTGGGAACTTTATCAGCATCATTTCTCAAATCATCAGAGAGCCTGAACAAAGATTATTTTCTGTGGCACCTTCTCCATATGACATTATCCAGCATTATCTCAGGAATTACATCTGTGGAGGGAGCAGAAGTCAGGAAAAAGCTCTGAAAGTGCTGACCTGCCATGGTAGCACAAGATAGTGCCATGGTGCTGACCACTGATGCTTCTTTTTGTCAAGCCTCTTCACCTTTCATGTGCAAAAAGAGGATTAGAGAATTTGTGCATATTTGTTTTCAGGTTTTGTGGAGATGAACAAAAGGGAATGCACACTCCTATCCATATGCAAAATAAAGGGCAACATTCTTTAATTTTTGGAACATAAAGATTATGCAAAAAGTGTGTGACTAAAGCCCTTAGTAATTTTCAATGGCATATATGAATATTTATAATATTTAGCAACCTGGGTTTGGAATGGATTAGAAGATAGTGTGCTGGCCTGCTGCCACAATTCCAGACTGTAAAACTTGAAAGAGAATTGTGTATACACAGCATGCTGGTAGTAGCCATTACTTGTTATATTATGCAGTTGGTTCTATTTCAGAAAGATCCAAATTTAGGTTTGTATGGCTTTTTTATAGTGGTCTTGCTTAGTACTGCAAGTAAACAGAGATTAATCTTTGCACGCATTGACTAGAGGTAATCCTCTATTTGAAGAAAAGCTGTAAGGAGCAGGCAATTAAACTTCCATCTGAACATTTTTTTCTGTACATATTGCTAGTTTTCTTTCATCAAAAGAAGACAATCTAACTTATCTATGAGATTCAGGAAGGGAAGTTTCGTTTCATAACCTGTTCTTCTGTTCACTTTGTACCTTACAAAGAGGAACTGTTAGGAGCTTAGATGTTATGGGACAGTAGAACAGCACTTGGAAAAAAAGTAAGGTAAAAAGAGCTCTTCAAAGATACATAGTCTTCAGAATCCCCCTATTGGCTTGTGATGCAGTCTTTGGGCCACAGTTTCTCCATTTATTCAGCCTTAACACCCACTTCCTCACTAGTTTGTATTTCTTCATTGCCAGGATACTTCTGAATGCACGGATTGAATCACATTATCCTCAGGAAAAAGCAAAGGAACCCCTTAAAATGAAGTCTTTCAGCCAACTGAAGGAAGCCAAGCAGTTCAGCCTTTGACCAGAAGTCAGACAAGTCCGTTTCCACTTCCATTTTCCTTGCCTAGAAGAGCCCACATAATGGCAAATTTGAAAATAGCAAAAACTTTTTAAAAAACCTTCACTACACACCCATAATTTTTCTTTCAGTACAGTACTGCATTACAGTATTTATTCTGAATGTTCTTCTTCTTTTGAGAACAAATTCCCCACAAGAGAAAAAAGAGTAAAATTATTCCAAAGAACACTTTTTTAAAATAAATCTAAGTTTTCACATATAAAGCTAAATAATAATAGCTCCAAAGAGTGCTATGAGATGAATCTTCAAAACCTAAACACCTACAGGTATGAAAAAGTGGAGTGTCTATTAACAATCCATCTCAAAAGCACATCAAGCAAAACTAGCTATCTTCCCAAAAATGAAGTGTCCTTAGCAAAGCTTCCTTTGAAGCCAGACAGTCTTGAAACTTCATCATGTTGGCTGGTGCAGTTCAACTTTATGATCTCTCCTTGAAAGAGTTATTGTAGATGAGTCTTTTTTGAACTGGTATAAATCAAAAGAGCAGCATCACAGAGCCAAATATGAAGCCACAGAGGTGTGAAACAGTCATGTTTATATGCTTGTGTTGTTTCGATTTCCATTTGACCGGGTTAGACTGAAAAACCGACACTGTTACATGCAGTGTGTTCTGTCTCAGCCCAGTTATCTTGAGTATTTAAGAGGTTCCATTGAAGTCAGTGGAGTTTATTCACATGCTTAATGCTAAGCACCTGTGAGAATGTTTGCAAGGTAAGTGCCTTAGAAAATCTGCATAGCAATAATGGCTTGAAGAGGTATGAAAATTACCATGGGATAAAATTTACTCTTACTTGAATTATACATGTAGATACATATGACTTTAGGAACAACATAAGCAGATCCATATCCCTAGATTCCCTAGATCTTTTGGGAAAGTGTGTTTTGGAATTAACATGTTTTAGATCAGTTTCATTTGATAATACAAGGTGTAATCCACAAATATTTAGTATGTGATACATCAATAATGGTTCTTACACTGACCAACCAAACCATTTTTGTATGCCTGACAGTACGTTAAAGTGTCTGAGATTATGCAGTGTGTGTGTAAGGAATGTCTTCCATTGGTGCTTCCCACTTCTGGAATGGCAGATTTCACAAACTTATTTCATTTGTAACATTTTCATTTAAGATTATAATTGTGATTTCATTTAAGATTATAATGAATTTAGAGGAGCATATGCTCCAGGCTTTATTGTTCACTAGTAAGAGATACATAATTCCATTTTGTGACAGGTTATGACTAACTATCTTGTTAATCTCACACAAAATTTCCATAATGTATGAAGCAGCCTGGTGAGAGTGTGCTGTGTTAGAAGATGTAGCTGTGTTGGAACACAGACATTAGAGTCTGATAGGGAATAGCATTTCCCTCCTCTACTTTTTCTTAACCTGAGTAAAAGAAACTTCAACAAATGTTGTCCTTATAACAGGTATTGAATCAAACTCTCCAGCTAACTGCTGAACTTTCAGTTTATTTGACGTTGTGTAGAACAACTAATTCTGCCCCATACTCGTGAGTGTATTATTTCTGTGGTGCTAATCACAGAAACCAGTTAAAATTCTACATTAAACCATTCTAAAATTCTAGTTAAAAGTCCAGATCTAATGTTTTGCTTTATGACTTACCTTAATTTCTTTTCTTAAAAACTATTGTAAAATAACATCTGATTTATCACAGCAAGTGTATTGATCAAAACTGAATTGAATGAAGTAATGTCTTTTTCGCTGAAGAGGAAGCACAGCCAAGAGGGACTGAAGTGACTTCTGCTTTTTTTTTGGTGGATTGTCAGTAGAAGGGTCCACTAGAAGTGAATCCACTTTTCACCTTGAGTTACATACCCTTGTGCAAAGTCACACTGTGTAACAGATCTGTTTATGAAACTTGGCTGCAGGCCACAGTACTGACAGTGGCCGCCTCACCTGTGAGCTGAGCATTCTGCCAGTGGAATCACCCTCACTTGCTCATTTACGCTGTCATCTTCCAGGACGACTGCATTTTAAACTCAAGTTTATATAAAAGGTGAAAGCTCTTTAATTGCTGAATATATTCTAGAAAGGGCCTTGCTGTTAGGAGCTGATGGTCTTTAAATTAATGTGCATATACTCCATGGTATTCCTTTTACTTTTTAATATGGTAAGATGTTATCAAAGAAATGCACATTGAAGGGGCTGATTTTTATTCTTACTTAGGGCCTTTTACAGCATTCAAGCAAGGGAAAGAGTTCTCTGAGCGCATGTAAATTATACTCATGCTTATTTAAAGCCTGTGTAAATGCAAATCACACCCTATATATGAAAGTATCAACATTAAAATTATATTTTCATTCATATGACTGCTTTTATTGGCATATGTCTTCACATTCAGGCACAGTTAGGTGCTTCGTTTAAATGATGATGAAATACAGTGCTTGTTCTCTGATTGCATCCCATCTTTTCCTTCCAGCGCATGATTGCCAACACTGTCAGGACAGTGAAATTCTGCCGAAGCCAATCTTTCAGTAAGTGTATTACAACATCTGAACTGTCAGCGTTATCATCAGTAGCTACAGTAATTACAGCTAATTCTGTGTGTACCTGAACTGAAGAGCCTGCTTTCCAGTGATTCTTCCATGTTTAGATCCTGTGATGTTTCACAGGGTGAAATATCCTTCAGGAAGCTCCAAATAACCCCTTCTCCTCTATCTCTTTTCCATGCACGTGGAATAGCTAAATATCTGTGAGGTCTCTACCTGTCTGTCAGATTAGAGCCAGTTGAAATTAGCCATTGGATTCAGAAGTGGTTGAAATAAGTCTAGCAGGCAACAGCACACAGAGACTTGCTTGGATAAATGCTGTTTTACTATGAAACCAGTCGGGAGACATGGCCTTTGTAAATGGCATAACTGCATAAGGCGGTGAATTTCAAACCTGTTTGTCGGTATAATTTCCAGAACTTGCTTGAGGTCATGTAGGATGACAGAGCTGTATGGTCAAACAGGCTTCTCTGTGGGTCCCGTCCCATCGAGGTGTACTGTCGGTCTCAGTCACACGGGCATTTCCTCAGCACTTGATCCATTTTGACTCACAGCACCCTTCCTCTTTCTCAAACAACAGAATAAATACTATAAAACTATAATTTTATAAAAAATACTTTCTTTCCATATGAGTTAAAGCTTAACTGCAGAAGATCTGTAGAAATTTCTGTGGAACAGTAGAAATTAAGAGAGATTTTTTTTCCTTCACAATCCAGGTTTTTCTAGCTTTTGTCTTTAATTTTGATGTATTAAGCATGAGTGAGACTTTCACATATTTAGAAATGGAAGCAGATTTTCATTATTCATGATATAACAAACTGTTGGTATATAGATCTCCTGGATGTAAATTCCATGCTGTTTGTGTATGTGTACATGTAATGTATTGTAGATGCCTCCGTATAATTTTTTAGTTGAATTTAAGTTACCTAAGACATTGCATAACACTGTAATCTGTTCCTGTGAGGCTGGACATATTTAGAATTTAACTCGGTAGTATTCCGTAACTGCTGCTGGAGTAGGTATAATGTGGTTATGTTAAGTAATGTAAACAGGTAATAAATTCTGAGGCTTGAATGGGGCAGCCACTAAGCACTAAATTGTTACAAATATTTAATACTGAGCTAGAAATGAGAATATTGCATTAAAAGAAGCTTAAATCAATTACATAATTTTGAATCTGTGAAAGTTGCTGGTTCAAAAGCAGATGAGCAGCTTTAAATTGTACTTGTTAGCTGTATAATTTATAGCTAATGACTGATGAGGTGATGTGTAAAACTGTAACCAAGGACCACCAATTTTAGTAAAGGTAGTCAAGGATGTCCAAGAGGAAAGTTAATTTGTGGGGGTAGTAACCAGAAAGACCGTCAGATATGGAGGAAAGGTTTCAAAGAGAGCAATTTCTAAATATTTCCTTTTTAACTCACCAGTATCTAGTCTTTCCTGTGACAGCTTGTAAGGAGTTGTGCATTTTGTTCAGGCATTTGTCCATTTTCATGTATCAATCCTACATCATTTCTCTTTCACCAGATCCTGATGCAGCCCTAACTAATAAAAACCATCAGGATGTTCGGAGCTACGTGCGGCAATTAAATGTGATTGACAACCAGAGAACTTTATCACAGATGTCTCACCGACTGGAACCGCGCCGAGCATAAACATTTGAAGCAATGATGAGAAATTATCTTTTATCTTCTCAAGGTCACTTGTTAAGAACTTCACTTTCTCTGCTACTGCACTGCCACTACAAAAATAAGCAAAAACATACTCTAAGGTCTTAGGCAACGCACAATGTACCAGCCTGCTGGAGAACTTTGGCTGAGGAAGAATTTATGCACTGTAGGTATATGAGTGGCCATGTTGTGAACTGTTAATTCATCTTAAAGTGTAGTAAGTGATATCTCATATGGATTAAAAAAAGGGCAAAAGATAAAATAGAATAGTTAGCGGGAAATGCACAAAAACTTGTAACAGTTCTAAAGTAGGTAGTGGGTTCTTCTCCCAAATTAAGAATCTGTATTTTATGATTTGTGCTTCAGGTCAGGACCAAAACTGATCATCAGTTTAGCTTGCTCAGCTACTGTTGACCTCAATAGAAGATGGATGTAAGGATCTGATGAAATAATGTAGGTTCAAGAGCAGTCCCAGCTATAGTTCCATTCAGAGAAGACTTGCAAATATTTCCATTTTAAATACAACAAATACTAAGAAAAATTCCTAATCTTATTCATACTGTATACTACTACAAGCAGTGTGGCCATTTCAGAAAACTGACAGGACTGAAAATATTTTGAATGATGAATAGATTAATCAGTGTTTACATTTTACTTCCTTCTTTTTAAATTACCAATCAGGTTTTTACAAAATTCAGTTAAAAATTAAGGTCATCAAAATCCATAGCATTAAAGGTAGCAAAGGACTGGTTCAAAAAGAGCACAATATGCACAAGTGGATTTCAAAAGAATATTTTCCTGGACATTAAAATCTTAAACTTCAGCTAGAATTAATCGTGGCTGGTTAACACATTTTCTGGTCTTACGCATTAACAAGTATCTTAATTTTCAGCCAATTGTTTGCACTTTCAATAGACTGTAAATAAATGTCAATTCATTATGTTCTAGAATATTTATTTATGTAATAGTTATTGTGCCAAAATAATTCTGGTTTATTTATTTTGTTTAGCATGTTATGAGAGTGCAGCTTTTGTCTTCACACTCCGTGTGCATTCACATGTAGAAGTTGTGTGATCTATCTTCCTGTAAATAACATGCAGTATCTTATTAAATGTAATTGCTGGAAAGGTTTAGTCACTGGCCTTATTTGCACTTTCAGCTTCATTCTTGCATAAATATCAATGCTACTAATTGGCTGATATATCAAACTTGGCTTGTCATTTGGTGGGCCTCAAACCTGCAGTTGGCCTTCATGCACTGAGAGATGGACAACGAGATTAAAGCCAGTCAGATCCACCTCTGCCATGGGGGATGACAGTCTGGGAATGATGCAACACCACGGTCTTGTTACCTCATTTGTTTCTCAGGAGAAAACATTTACATTGGAAGGATTTAAATAAAGAAGGGAAATATTCTTAATTTTAGCTATCTGACTGATTTGTCCTGCTCAGTCACTAATTTGAGCACTACAAGTTTTCTTATCTTGGGCAGGATTTTACCTCAGGTTGGCAAACTCAAGACCTTGGCTAACATGGCACTTGAGAGACCTCTGGGTTTGATGACCACAGGGAGGTCTCTCAGAGCCTGCAGCTGTGAGGGGAGAGGTGGTCTGGCATGTGCCCTTTCCCCTCCTGAATGCTCCTGGGAATGGCCATACTACTGCTGGGCAAGCCCAGATGATGGCCAAGTGCATGCCAAGGGAATGATGATGTTCAAATGGCAAAAGTCTTTCCTATTGCATTCACACTGGTTCTGTGCTGTGAAGCTGGATGTCATAAAACTCATTAAGCCTGAAATTAGAAGTTGCAACTATTATCTCATAATTAAGCTTCAGAGATTACCTCATTGATATAGTCTACGGTTTGCTTTGGACGCAGAGTATATTTTTTTTGGCATTGAGCAGGACTGTGTGGAATCAGTATACACATACAGATTTTTTTATAATCTATAAAAATAATTACATTCTTTTAGTCAAAACATAAATTCTGCAAAAGCTGAGAGTCACCAAGGAAATGCTGACACATAGAACCACAATCTGCTTGGTACCTGCATTCTGCAAAGGAAAGAATTACACAGTTAAGAAATATTCTGCAGTATGATGAAATAATTTATTTTAACTTTGCTGTCTGACTAGAAGTTCAAGATGATTCAGAGGAAAACCAGCTAATAACAGAGACAAATTTGTGTCTTATTATTTCAAGTGAGAAATATTTATTTCCACTTGTGCTGTTCAACAAATATATTTCATATGGCTTTTTCAGATACAGAATCTTCCCAGAAGCAAAGTATGCAGTAGAATAAACTACAGGAAGACAATTAATTCAACAGGCATTTTTATCTTTGCAATCCATTTGTAACATTTCTGAATTCATGATTTTATTTTTTCCAGGTTTGTTGCTATTGTTTGGACTTTCATTTATTTCTGTGTTAGCTGGTTTATAAAGCTGCCAAGTTTTGGCTCGGCTCTGCATATAGACCAATTCTTCATCTGTTTAGTATGTTTTTATCTCCTTGGTTTATTCTTTTTTCTTTAGAACTTCTAACTGTTTTACTTATTTGTTGCCAGCAGTCTCTACTGTGTAGTTGTATCCCAGTGATACAGAGAGAGGTTTTATGGCACCTCCATATCAACAAATGAATGCAGTTTACTTACTCAATGAAACTGGTAACTGACATTTTTAAATTTTCCAATAAAGGGTGCTGTATAAATAACAAGTGTTGTTATCTCTGTATCTAACTCATTCAAGTGGCACAGATAGTTGCTATGGTTCTGATCACTGTCTACTTACCTAGAGATTAGATGAATAAAACTACCTTCTGGCTCTAGGGTCTGTCCTGGGCTTCCCTTGCTCCTTGTGTTGACTTCACAACAGGAAGGCAGCTGCCAATATATTGCTCTTGCTCTGTAGGAAGTCTAAGTGACTATTGCACTAGAGTGGAGAATGAATTGGAACTCAAGAAACACTGAAATGTCAAAACATCCATCCTGCCTTCAGCCTGTGCTCACAGCTGTGAGTCACAACTTGTTCCTGCTTCACTGAAGACGCTTCCTTGCTGCTGAGTCTCAGGCCGGTCTGCAGGCCTGGCTTCAGGGAGTTGGGCAATCCCCAGCACTGCTCTGCTCATGGTCCATCCTGCTTTAGTTGCAGCACTTGGCCTGGTTTTTGGCCCATGCCAGCTACCCCTGCAGGAGTGTCCAGCCATCACTTGTGGGGGATCGTGCAGCAGGACCATTTCCAGGGGAAAATACAGAGCTGTTTGTCCTGTCTCTGTCCCACCCTCGCAGTCCTCCAGTGGGACCCAAGGTGCTGTACACCTCCATCACACCCACTTGCATGAACAGCGTAAACGCCGCAGCAAAGCCCCCTCCTCATTGCAACACTACAGGCTGAGCAAATAGAAACCTGTTCCAGATGATTATGCCTGAGAGTCACAGGCCACATAGTGCTGATGTGGCTGGTCCCTGCTGCTTGGCCTCAGGGCCCAGAGCTCCTGGTCCTGTTTTATTTACTGGCAGATTCGTAACTGTAGTATGAGTTTTCAGATGAGAGATGACCAGGAGGCAGTGTCCATAATAAATATCCACTGCTGGGGACCACTGAGCCAGGATGGTGACACCTTGGGCATTTTGGAAAATGTTCTGCATTACAGGGTTCCACCATTGACACTTTTTTGCTCAGGCAGCAGTAGAGAGCACAAACACCTCTGTTTAGGGCTGCAAAGCCTAAAGAGTCACAGGGTACAGCTCTCCTTACCCTGGCACATTTCACTATTGTTGATTTGTTAGGATTTGTTCTTTTTTTCAGTGACCAGGCTCAGTGCTAACAAAGGCAGGAAACAAAGGTTAAATCCAGGGAGGCTTGAATCCTGCACACCAGGAAGCTACAACTCTTTGGTAGAGGCAGGATTCAAACTATTTTCCACTGACATCTTGTTCAAACCTAGTTGGCCACAAAGATATGACAGTGCCAGAGAAAAGAGTTCAAATGTATTTGCAGGACTCTGCAGACGGAGGGTTTTGATTCTTTCCTCCTAGGTATAATATTGTGAGGGCACATTTCTCTTCACACCAGGTACAGAGAGAGACAGAAACAAAAAAATGCTTCTTTTCAGAGACACTGGCAAAACAACCTTGTAAGTACAAGAAGTTTAAATATAACTTAGAAATCTTACAAAATAAGTTAGAAAGAAATTGAAAGATTTAACCTTCAGGGGTACAAAAAGAGATAATGAATTTTGCTTGGGGAAAAAAAAATTAACAAAATTATAAATCTAAATTGTTAACACAGCTTCTTAGTAAGGTCAACTGCATAATATAGAGCACCTTAACCTCTTCCAGCAATTTTTAAACACCATACAGCTTAAATAGACTACTTCTGAATTCAGCAGTATTTCTTCTGGGAGCTCTGAATGCAAATCAAGAGGTAATAGTAGAAGGAAATTAAAAGATGTGCTATTCTCATTTCAATTTTTGTAGTGATAATAAGGAAAGCAGCATAGATATGGCAAAGTGAACCTCTAACTTCAATAGCTTTTCTTGCGCTGTTAATCTGAAATGCATTACACTCTGCCTTTTCAAATAATTGTAATGTTCTTTACTGTAGCCTGCATTAAAGTTTAGCAGGCATAAGCAGCAGCTGTCACCAGAGGTCAAGGTATTAGCAATCAAAGAAAATAATGACCAGATTAAAAAGTTATCATTAAAATTGCGAAACCAGAAACTTCTTTAGCAGCTTATCTTTGGAGCCCTGCCTGCAGGGCTGTAGTTGTGCCCACGGAATGCCTGGCACCCTCAGATGTCTCCCCACTGCAGTGTGGTGGGGCTGCGCAGCCCTGGGCTGCGGTGATGACATTTGGCCTCAGTGGCTAGAGGGGACCCTCACCTTTCTGCCGCTCTTGGAAAGGTGCAGCACTGCCCCAAACCAATTCCCACAGGACAGGGAGCTCTCTGATGTGGCTCTCTGATGTGGCTAAAACCTGACAACAAGCTGCTCACTGTGGTCAGTGTTAGAGGAGCACGCAGGGTACGTCGCCGCAGCTTTTACCTGACGCTGTCCAACAGCATGGGGAGACTGGCTCCAACTCCACCTGCCCCGTGCACTGCTTTAGCAATTACAGCCCTCAGACATCTTCTAACTAAGGCAGCAACTTGCAAATCCACAAAGGAGCATAATCCAACCACAGTCTTGGCGGTTTATGACTTGAGTGATGGGGGGACTGCTGTAGAAGGGGAGTCTTAAAAGGGAAAAAAGAGCATGTACAGCTACAAAATCTATCACATCTAACTGCTGAAGGATATTTCACAAAGGGTTGCTTTTTAATAGGCCTGGCACTCAAAGGTAATTTCTGAATTCAAAATAAACTCAGAAACTGACATGATAATGCATAAAGAACGAATAATTACTGAAGCAAATTGGAATATTTTTCTTGGAAACTCCATGTAATAAAAACGTGACACATGGGGGTACTGGTAAGAGCTTGACCTTTATTTCCTGGCCCTAATCCATTTGGGTCAGAGTGACAAAAAGCGAACCTTTTCTCACATGGTAGGGGTCAGCCAGTCGTGTTTAATTTTTTCCTCTTTTTGCTTTCAAATGCAAATAAAGCACATTACCAATGAAAATAATGATTGTAAATGAATACCTCAATTAAAGGAAATTTACATAAAGATACATAGGATAGAGGTGACAGTAGATATTCCAACATCCTAACAGACAATAATCCATTTCTTAATCAACTTCTGTCAATAATCATGAGCTTTCTGCTCTCCATGGTTTCCTCATTATAGCACCACCTCTTGTGTTTTTAAATAGTTCTTTCTTCAGATGCTGTCCAAGCCAGCAAGCGAACCTGCTATCTGTATTTGCCGACTCTTTGTGTTTTTTCACAGGTGTACATTATTTCTGCACAGGACTACTGTCGGCAGCATTGTGGATGTTCTCAGATAACAGAGAGACAGTTTTGCCTTGGGTTTTCTTTAGATGTCCTCATTCTCTGTAGGACTGACCCTTGAGGGCTGCAGTACTGGCAGGTTGCTGTCTAGTGTCTGTTTGAAATACAACATTTCCTTCCATTTGTAATTCCTGCCCTAGTGTTTCTCCTGTTCCTCTTGTCTGGCATGTAACTCCTTTGTGGTGCTCCTGATCAGTTAGCACTGTTGCCAGAAACTAGGAAGAGGTTTGCAGGGATTTTTGTTTCCTGCCTGTCATAACTTGAAACTGTTAATAGTGTGCTTGTGTTTTGGGGGACTTGATTACTGCTTTTTGGAATCACAGGAAAAGAGACTGAGATGATACAGCTAAACAGATTTATCTACAGTAATGGCTTTTCTGAGGCAGTCTAATATTATGGACATTTCCTAGTCTTATTTAATCTCTAAATACAAAGAGAAAAAATATGTGATCTCCAATAGACAGATTTGTTTCTAATTAATGTCCAGTGGATTAAGCAAGTAACAAAAAATGTAAGCTACTGTATACTACAATACATCATCAAAAGGAGTTAATATTTTCTTCATAATTCAAACCAATTCCCTGCCAATGGTGGCCAAAGCTTTCATGATTCCAGTACTTGCATTTACTTTAGAAGAAAGGTAAATGACATAGATAGTTTGGTGATAATTAGTTTTAATAAATAAAATATGATATTACGCTTTAAATCATTTGTTGAAAGTTCTATGTTGTTATCTTCCCTTGGTGGTCCTCAGAGGTGGTGGAATTGTGCCTGCCTCTCCCCAAACTCTCTGTGACCAAGCAATCTATTGCGAAAAAAATTTAGAAAGAAATGAAGAGACTGTTGCTTCAGTGGAGCTCAGAGTGATGTGGATTAGAAAACACAAATGGGCACAGCTACAATAAATTCAGTACAGCTCTAAAACAAAGAAAACAGTGTTAAGCTGTATTACTTTTTAGAGAAAAAATCTGCCAAAAATAGAACAACAAATTAAATCCATTGGACCAGAAAATTTAATATAAGAAGGAGTATGAGCTATATATACACAATTAAAAGTATGTAATGAAATGGTAGCTGAGCAGAGTACTAGTGAGTGGATTACAGCTGAGTATAACGATCGGCTAAAAATTGTGGTGCCAGAAAAAGATAAGAAAACCATTCTTGTAAAACAATCAAGAATTTGATTTCTTGTTAATATTTTGCTATCTCATGGCTATCTCATTACTAATTATATTGATATTTTTGTAGAAGTTATATGTGCTTTTACACTGCACACATGCCTGGTCAAAAGACACTGTACAAGCTGTAACCTGCCAGTTCTGAAAACCATTGTGCACAAAGCAGGTATTTGATCCACACCCATTGCACAAAGCATATTCTGCCACATGTCTGTATTTAATCATTCTGGCTTACGTTAAATAATTTTGTGCTTAATAATTTTATAATTATTAATATTTAATATTATATTTATAATTTCATGTTAAATATACCATATAGGCACTTTCAAAAAATCCTTATTTAAAATTTAAAAAAAAAACAACAGGTAAGAAAACAACAAAGATGGGTCTCATAGATGGACGATGGTTGGTACAAGCTCTTTCTTCATTCCCCATGAAGGAAAAGAAGGAGCCATTTCCCACAGGACACTAAAGACTGGGCTGCTGAAGCAAACAGGAATCACAGTCTCAGCTGTGTGAGCATGGGGATTGCGTGTGGCATCATGCTGGTGTTTGTGGGTGCACACTCACCACCTCAGGTACACCAGGAATGGCAAGATTGCCTCTGAGCCAAATCCAAAGACAATTCCTTAGATTTTCCACTTGCTATCACCCAGAAAGAGAAAAGGCAGCTTATTTTGGCTAGCAGTACCACACAAGCTGTCTTTTAGTTATGAAACCAATCCTGCTAGTTATGTTTTGGCGTGTAACTGCAGAGGTGTGTGATTGCAGCATGTGTAGACATACCTGCATGTATTTCAGTCTGGAAAGCAAACAAAAATAATTTAGAGAGGGCTTTCAGGTGAGCCATTTTTCCACTTTTTCCAGATCACAAATGTGATGGAACAAATGGCATAAACCTAATGCCACCGTGTAGTTACAGCTAACACTGCTCAAACTGGCTAGATTAACACTAGCATACGCTAGTGCTACATTTTCTACAGCAGTGTGTATAACCTCCCCAGGATATCCCAGGCATGACTTCCACCATGTTTTCTGGCCAATTTTTAAAGCTAGAAATGGAAGCAAGCCAGAGCAACCAAAGAAGCAGTCGTGCTTCAAAGAAACCTCCGTATTAAGCCTGAGATGAACTCTGGGCCAGTCTTGAAGGAGAATTGAAAAATACGGAGCAGGTGTCCACCTCCAAATTATCTGTGTCTAGAGTTTCACATACAGTTTAAGCTGGCATAAACCACTACACTGCTAAAAAAGCACTTCCAGGCTTCATCCCCTCTCAGCTGCTTTTATCAGCCCTTGCTCCTTTCCTGGCTTTGTGCTGGCGCAAGTCTTTGTGCAAATGGCTGATGACCTGCATTCTGCTCTAAGTGAAAACTGATTTATTTTCTCTGCAGTAGCTTCTCCTGCACAGCCCAATTCCCTGTGCAGCCCTGCAAACACCATACTGGCAAAAGGTGAGGTGGGCAGTGCAGCAGCAGGAACAGGGCTCAACAGGCAGGGCAGGGCAGGGCTGTGCCTTCTGCTTTTGGCAGGCAGGATGATTTAAACCACCTGGACACATGCATGACACTGTATTTTCCATGTTGAAACGTGGTGAGATGTCATTACACAACCTATGATGAGCTGTAAAGAGATAATTCATATGCATCCTTTCAACTCTAAAATTGAGTAAAAAGCTGCTAGAACTGCCTTTCTCCTTTGCCAATTGTCGTGGGTTTACAATAACTTTTGTTAGTTTTTAAATATTTTCTTTTTCTGTCTGTCCCATATCAATTGAAGAAGCCTGAGATTAGGATTGAGCTCTCCAAAGGTAACTTTTGAGCTTCTCTGTATTGAGTTTGCTGCCTCAGAAAGGAGGGAAAACATACCACCATGTGTTGGTTCACTGTTCTATACAGTAGTATGACCACCTAAGAAAGGGCCGTTAAACGCGTTTCTGATCTTTTCTAGCTATTTTTAATTTAATTTTCATGATAATGGAAAAACAACTTGAAAATATCCAGTCTCACTCGCCAGAGGGCAGAAAGAGTACAAGCCCCAAAATTCACGCTCAAAACCTTGCTGTAACAGTTTCAGCTTCACAACACTGTAGCACTGCAATTGGACAGGCCTTACGCAGACTTCTTTGCTTTCTCCCACTTGTCCTCTACTAGAGCAGGTGCAGTTACGTGATTTAAACAAGACGCATGTTAACACATTGCCTGGTACAGACTCTGCACTCCTACCCGTGAAGCAGGAAATATTAACCACCCCCTCATTTCTCATGTGCTACTGGAATACTTTATTTAGGCCCTGCAACCAGGGCCTAAAGTCACATATGGTAAATCCTTGCTCTACAGATACACAGCCAGGGAAAAAATGCCCAGACAAAGCACAGTATGCAAGAGACCTCTGAATGCATGCGCTCAAGGAAAATGCCTATGACACAGGTGATTTAACATTCAAAGAGATTTTTAAATCATTTGACTAATTGGCAATTGCCTCTGACAGGAAGGACAAACGCTTTAGTTACAGCATTTAAGTGACTAAGTATGTGGCACCTCTCTTCCTCCAGAGCATAGTTTCATGTGACTTGTGTTTGATATTTGTGTGTCCCTTTAAAATGTGGCACCATTGACTGGAGGCTTCTCCAGGCTCACTAGCATATCAGTTAAAGAAAGCACAAGCACTCTCAGATCAGGCAAGAAGTGCCAGAAACTGCAGTATCCAGGGGAAGCCAAAGCATGCTGACCTCCTTCACTGCTTGTCCTGACAATACTGAACCTATCTAGTGGGCAAAAGGGGCTCACTAGTGCATGCTTTTTACTGTCTTCACATACTTTCCGCACTGAGTGCTTAAGATCTTGCTGAACTTTACTCCTATTATGATGGTTCAGTGAAATGTTTTATTTTAAGCACAGAAAGTATTAGTACTTTTAATGGATATTAGTATTTAATGGATACCAGAGGCTTTCCCCTATGTTGTATTAGTTTGGCACAACTAATACAACATGCGGGGAAGCCTCTGATATCCATCAAATAATTGTATTTCATTAATCAGTAAAGTGTTCTTCCATGATTCACCTTGATACCATACATCTTTGAAATGTACAATTAATGGACATAGTTCAGTGGGATGCTGCACAGCTCTTTGTCAATCATTGTGCTACACAACTGGTTTTATCTGGCAGATCTACACATGCATGTAACAACAGTCAAATATGAGAGATAGCAAGCAGCTGCAGTTCTCCAAAGAATATAAAACCCCAGTGTACAGTCAGCAGGAGATGACCTGGGGAGTGCAGAGTAATGCAGTGCTGGGCACTGAGTCTTGCACGATAAATTGTATCATACAGAAAATGTGATGTGCTTTCCTCAATAGAAAAATTGTTTGCCCCTCAAGTGTTTTGAGTCTCTTCCTTTAAGTGTGACACCAGTAAGTTGTTTTATTGAAATAGTAATAAGCTGATTCTATTTGCAAAATTTTTCTGCAACAGCAGAATACCTCGATGCCATTAAAATGTTTGGATAAGAAGCGGTCTGTATGGCTGTTTCATTTCTGACCTGGGCAACAAGGGAATATGTACAAGGGATGGCATGGTTGCATTGCCAGTCAAGTCCTCCTCTTCTTCCATATTCCTGAAAGGAGGAATGGCTGTAGGAGCAAACCTGCTCTCTTCCTATTCCTTGGGACCTCCAAACCCTCACCCACAGCATCTTGGCAATCCCAAGTGACACCCAGGAATTAAATATGCTGCATTTTGGCAATCCCAAGTGACACCCAGGAATTAAATATGCTGCATCTTGGGAAAACACCATCCCAGCCCCCATGGCACAAGAACAAGGTTTTTTTGTTACCTTTGTCTGGACATTTTGGTAAAAAAATTCAGCCATACTACCTGTCACAGAAGCAGGAACTCTGGAAGGAAGAAGCTGGTGCTTCCATAGCTGTGACCATGGCAGTGCATCCCCATGCCTTGACTCCCTCCACCTGCAGTGGCTTGGCTGCACTTGTCCAGTGGAAAAACTCAAGCGAACAGGCACTGCTCAGTCCAGAGGTTCTTCCCAAGTTTGGCACAGGTGACCAACAAGCAGACAGCCACTCTGCCAGAGGCAATCCTCCCTGGTCAGCCCAAGCCAATTGGGCCAACCCTGTTCTAGGGTACATCAGGCACACCATCACCAGCCAGGCAACAGATGCGATTGTCCCACTCTGCACTGCACTTGTGCTGCCTCACCTTGAGTGCTGGGGGCAGTTTTGGGCACCACAATATGAGAAACATAAAGCTCTTAGAGAGTGTCCAAAGGAAGCCAACAAGAATGGTGAAGGGCCTTGAGGGGAAGCTGTATAAGGATTGGCTGAAGGCACTGGGTCTGTTCATCCTGGAGGAGACCAAGGGGACACCTCATAGAAGATACAACTTCCTCATGAGGGGAAGCAGAGGGGTAGCACTGATCTCTTCTCTGTGGTGACCAGTGACAGAACCCAAGGGAATGGCCTGAAGTTCTGTCAAGAAGGTTTAGATTGGATATTATTAAAAGGTTCTTCACGCTGTGTGGGCTTGGGCACTGGAACAGGCTCCCCAGGGAAGTGATCACAGCACCAGGCCTGACAGAGGCCAACAAGCATTTGGACACCACTCTGAGGCACATAGTGTGATTCGTGGGGATGTCCTGTGCAAGGCGAGACGTTGGACTTCNGCGAGGCCGTGCGGGGGCGGCGGCGGCTCCGGCTCCCGGCACCAACCGGAAGCGCGGCGGACGGAGCGGGAGACGCGGTCGCGCCGGTTGTGATCTCCCTCACCGGCTCCGGGATCGGCGCCGCTCGGATCCCGCCAGCCCGGAGCCCCTCGGGAAAGGTGAGGACGGCGAAGCTGCCCCCGCGGAGGNACTGGGTCTGTTCATCCTGGAGGAGACCAAGGGGACACCTCATAGAAGATACAACTTCCTCATGAGGGGAAGCAGAGGGGTAGCACTGATCTCTTCTCTGTGGTGACCAGTGACAGAACCCAAGGGAATGGCCTGAAGTTCTGTCAAGAAGGTTTAGATTGGATATTATTAAAAGGTTCTTCACGCTGTGTGGGCTTGGGCACTGGAACAGGCTCCCCAGGGAAGTGATCACAGCACCAGGCCTGACAGAGGCCAACAAGCATTTGGACACCACTCTGAGGCACATAGTGTGATTCGTGGGGATGTCCTGTGCAAGGCGAGACGTTGGACTTCATGGTCTTAGTGGGTCCCTTCCAATTTAGCATAGTCTGTGATTCTGAGAAGCTGATGCTCCATCCCGCTCGCCTCACGCCAGCCGCACCCCAGCGCTCCCGGTGTGGGTGCAGGGTGCGCAGGCCGTGAGGGGCCACGCGCTCCGCACGCCAACGCTCGTGTCCCAGGGCCGGGGCACCACGCTCGGCTCCGCCCGCCGCAGCCCGAGGGGCCGCTCCCCGCCGGCACCGCGCCCCCTACAGGCAGGNCGCTCGGGGCGGCGGCGGGGTGGGTGCACATTCGGCTGGGCGGAGGGAGGCAGCGGGCCGGGCCGTGGTGTCCCCTCCGGGTTTGACGTTCCCCATGCTGAAGCAACTTCAGAAGCCCTGAGAAGCGAGGTGGCCGGCCGGGCACACGGCCTGACCTTGCGTCGCCTTGGTCCCTCCGCGCCGGCTAAATCCCCCGTGGTCAGCGGCGCCCACGCTCGGGCGCGCAGTGGGATGGGGGTCGGGACGAGCCGTGCCCCGCCGGGAGGACAGGGCAGGGCAGAGCGGTGCCCGCCGAGCGACACCGGGGCCGGACGGCTCGGCATGGGAAAGGTGCGGCCGGTCGCGAGGGTCGGTGAGACGTGGGCAGAGGGATATGGGCAGCCGCCGTCTGGCCGGGGGCTGCTGCGCTCGGCTACCCCTGCGCTCCTTAGAATGTGTTTCAAATGCAGCACACCTGCTGCGTTTTGCTGTTGTTTTGGGCATAAAATCCGTCGGGTTGGGATTTGAGGTGTGAGTTTCATTCCCTTCGGTTTTTTCCTTCTTTTAAGTAGGCTGTCGGGCTTTGGTTTTGCTGTGTTTGCGTAAGTTAGCTCATTTCCAGCCGTATGATCTTTTATTAAGCACGCGTGTGTGAGCCGTCTATTACCCTGTATCCAGTATGCTCTGCTGGGAGGTTTAGCGACAGAGCCATCGGGAAAGCCATGGATCGTTACTTTTTCTAAGTTCTAGAAGCATAAATAATTTGAAAGCACTGGATTAACTGGGTCACTGCCCGAAAACATCATAGCTTTCTGCAGGAGGCATGTGGTTATATGTTTTCAGGAGTTTGTCCTGGAATTGTACGTCCTCCGAAGCCTACTTATTTTATCTCTCCATAATGTGCTTTGCATACCGGTGGCATTGTGTGAATAGTGGTAACCCTGGAGAGCCTGGCTCGCTGTGAGGGGAAGACAGAAACACGGACAAAACTGAGGCCCAGGTCCTGCAGTCTGGCCTGTGCCACGACCAACCTGCACTATGGGCCTGGATGCAGGCTTAGCTGCCTTGTCTTTCTTGTGTGCTGTTGTGTGTGTACTACTGGCAGGCATCACTTAAAAGGTATAGTGTAAGTGAAGTGACCAGTTTAGGGGTTTTCTGAGATAAAATGTTTTCTATTTAAAGTGAAGCCTTTAAAGCCTTCAGTCTCTGCCGTTGACACAGCTTGGCTTAAAAATTATTCTTTTCCTGCGGTACTCAAACTGTTTAGGTGGAGTTGAGCCCTTTTTCTGCAGCAATGGTTGTGTAAATTAAAATAAAATTAGAAATGCTATTAATGGATGTTATGCAGAATTCTTAGGTTCTGACAAAGGACAGGCTCAAATGTTGTTGAGTCTGTAACTAAGGTAGGCAGAGCCATGCCTCCAGTCTCACCATCTGCAGGACTGCTACTCAATCTGATTAAGAAAGTTTAAGAGTTGTAGGGGTTGTTGGCTTTATTTTAACTCATTGGAAGATTAGAAGATTAGGATATATTTGATTTGAATTTGTGCTTGGAGTTTGTTTGCATCTTATCCATCAGCAGTTCATTATATGATTAAGGGGTTTTTTTATTTATAAAAACTTCTTTCCACAGTATCTTTTGTAGCTCAATGTCACGGTAACTCCTTTTCTGTTTTCTGTTTGGACAAGACAATGGTTAACCATGTATTGGTGTTCGAGCATGGGGTTTTTTGTTGGACTTTTTTTTTTAAATATATGTATTTTTTTAACTCTGTATAAATATACTGCTGAAAAAATCCAGGTTGGTATGCTCAAGGACTGCAGGCCGTGTTGGATACAAAGGATGATTTGGGTCTAAAAATGGATGGTCAAAGATCCTGAAAGCAAATGGGCTGTTTTGCCAAATAAGGAAACTTGGCACATTCAGCTGTGTATTTTAAGATAGCACAAGTGTGGTGTGCTACTACTTTATTGGCAATATGTTGGCAGTGTGCCTTCCTGCAAGAAGCACTGAATCTTACTTTGTGGAACCAGGCAGTAAAGTGAGGGGCAGAGTTGTTGTTGCCTGTAATAAATTACAAAGGCTGTTCCTGCAGTAATTGAATACTTGAGCAGCGTCAGGTGCACGTGCAAGATGAGAGATGGTTTCGCAGCCACGCAGTAAACAAAATATGAGTTGCAGTTACTGTGCAATTTGTAAATTCTTTCCTCCCTCCTGTCTCTATGTACCTCAAGTGGAAACTCACTATACTCTGGGAGCAGTAGCTGAATGACAAAAGGAAGGGTCTTCTGTTTTGTACATGGAATAAAGCAGAGTGTTGGGCATGGCAGCACTTCCCCTACATTGCAGTTTGTAGGGAGCTGGGAGGTGTAAATGAATGTGTTGAGTTCTTCCAGTGTTTCTGTGCTAAGATGCAGGGCAGCCTGCAGCAGGGTCAGTCTGCAGCCTGCGTGCCAGGGGGTTCCCTCACCTTGGGGTGTGTAGGAGGATCAGCAAATCTGGGACCTTAGCAGGGCCAGGACCCTTACATGGGTTAATCCCCTAAAGTGCTGTAATCACAAGAAGGCAGTGATGGTGGATGGTTTCCTACACCTGCATCACTGGTGTACTGAACTGAGCTTGCGGTGATGTAATGTGACTTTGCTTGCTGCAAAGTGACTCTGCGTAATAGTCCTGACATGTTACATACTAATGTAAAATAATAATTTCAAATGTTAAACACTGCCAAATGCAACTCAGGTCTGTTACTTTTTGGCATGAAATGAACAGCTTTCAACAGCATGCTCAAATATAAGTTAATATGCCGAAAAAAAAAAAAGAGCCAGGAGAAGATGTAGATGTTGCTGCAATATTACAAGCTCATGCTGACTATTAGAAATAAAACAGAAAAAGGAGAAAATTCTTTTACCCCCCAGGAAGATCCCATTGCAATAACTGAAATAACCAGCAGTTTAATTATTTCCTGAAATGCCTGTCATTCAGTGTTTCTGAATTATCATGTTTTAATTGAATCAAGAACAAGCAACAAAGTCAGTCAATGCAATGTTTCCCTGCTACATGGTGATGGTACTTAAACACGCGAAACCGTGAGTGGGGAAGGAGGGTGTGGGTGTCAAACGCTCCTTAGCTGTGTGCAGGGGAGTTGCTGTAAGGCCCCAGGCCTGGAGGCCGTGTTGCAGAGGACTGCTCTCCTGTCCGTAGAAGTGTAAGATGCAAAAAAGTGCTGCACATTGCTGGAATGCTGTGCTTGTTTCAGATGCAAGTGGAATACTATGGAGTTTAATTAAATACCTGATCTATTTTTTTTCCTCTTAACCAATGTTATACACTCAAATTGTTAAATATCTTTAAAACAGGATGACAAGTTAATAAGTGTGTGTGGATTTGTCACTTGCAATTGTTATTCTAAACAGTTGTTTTCTCAAACATAACACAGAGATTGATTTTTTCTAATTGAGGATTACCTACCTTGAATCCAGAAATGTTGAGTAATGTTTAAACAGGTCTGTTGTTTCATCTAGAAAAAGAAAAATAATGCAGGCTGTTTTTAATTACAGATCTCTAAATAAAAAGTGTCTCTTGTAAATCTCCTCTACTTTCTCTGGAAAAAAAGCATCTGGAACAACCTGATGCCAACCAATGAATCATTCTTTAAATAACATTAACTTATTGTATGCTGGTGCCCTGTAGTGTCTCTACAACTACCTGAAAAGAGGTTGTGGTCAGGCAAGGGTCAGCCTCTTCTCCATGACAACCAGTGACAGGACAAGAGGACATGGTCTTAAACTGTATCAGGGGAGGTTTAGGCTGGACACGGGGAAGAATTTCTTCACGGAAAGGGTAATTAAACATTGGAGTGGACTGCCCAGGGAGATGGTGGAGTCACTGTTGCTGGAGGTGTTTAAGGAAAGACTGGATGTGGCACTCAGTGCCGTGGTCTAGTTGACATGGTAGTGTTCGGTCATAGGTTGGACACAGTATCTCAAAGGTCTTGCCACCTGATTTACTGTATGATCCTGTGATCTGCAGCTGGTTGACTGCTCTAGGTAAATTTGAAACTGAGAAGGTGTTTAAAGAATGAATGGTAGCTTCTGCAAGTGCTCGTGTGCCAGGCACTGCAATGTGAGTGCATGAAAATTTAGATAAAGTTTGAAGCAGTAAGGAGGACCCATCAGAAAAGTACTCATTTGTATTTGTCAAGTGTCTGGTGTGCATGTTATTCTCTGCTAGTGTAATTTTCAGGAATCAAATAATTTACTGGTTTGTACAGTTCATTTGGTGGTTTGGGTAAACAGTAACGTTAAATAATTTGACAGCTCTTCAAATCTATTGAATTCAAGTAGTGAAGGCCAGAATTTTCTTTCCTGGGATGTGTTTTTCTTTTCACTCGGTTTCCTCTTCCCTGTGCCATCCCAGAGGCAATCATCTGTTTTCAGCTATTCCCACTTTCCTGTTAAATTTATGGTCTAGTCAGAGCATGTGCTTTTGCCTGCGAGTCACATCACTCTTCTAGCTAATTCTGTTGTCAGTAAGGAGATTGTTCACTTGAGTATGATTACCCATGTGCATAAAATTGTGCAGGGCTGAGGCCTTAAATTGTGAGGTCTTTGGGTTGAGAAGTCAACCTGTTTTATTTTTCTGTAAAGTGTCACACATGCTCGAGACACCATGTACACAACATGAACTTGGAGTAAAGAATGCAAATGAACTTTTGTTTCTGAAGATCTGCTAATTAAGCAATGCTGGCAAAGAGCAAAACATTAAAACGTTCATTACTCTCTTGGTTTATAGGATTGAGCAATTTCCTTTCCTTTCAGCTTTCTCTAAAGAAAATGTGTGCAGGCTGAAGATGACTCTGAGATGGCAGGAAATTAACAACAGCAACAAGGTTAAAACAAGAACAGAAAGTCAGCAGGACAGTTCAAGTACTTGTATTAGGGAAGAGGCTGCAGCGCACTGGAAGAATGGACTTTATTTCGCATCCCACTGGTAATCCCTGGTCTGACTTGCAGCTCTGGGGCGAGAACATTCATGTTCCCTCTCTGAGAGCTCTGCAGACTGGCTGTCAGTGAAAGGCTTGAAGTCTACTCCTTGCTAAAAAGCCTTCAGAACGTAGTAAAGTTGTCATGGTCTGGTCAGCATTTGTCTTTATTTTTATGGGTGGTCAAGAGGCACAAAATGAAGCAAACTGTTTCAGAGAAGGCTGTATGTTATGTTGTCTGTAGAAGAGTGTTGATATCTTCATCTCTCATTTGGAGAATAGCTGCAACCAAATAGTGCCAGAAATTCCTGACCAAATGATATCTCAAATTTTTTATCAGAGTAGCTACACAATCAGGAGAGCCAGGGTGCAAATAATGCCTTTGTGTTTGTTAAAGAAGGGGCTGGCACGAAGAGATTCTGGTAGTCAGCAGTACAAGGAGTTAATACAGGTGTGTTTCCCAGCTCTGGACAACACATAATGTGTGTTTTATCTTAAAAAGCCCTATGGAATGGAGGTTCCCAGAAGACATTGTATATTTTGGTACTGTAATTTACCAGTACAATTGGATATGTAGTTTTCACCATCAACCCCAAATCTCCAGTTTTTTGGGGTTGTTTTATTAAAACTCATCTCTCATTTTATGCTGATAAATTTACTGTCATTAATTGCAAGTATGGTAACTTTTGCTGGTAATTAAACTACTTTGTCTAGGCTGGTGCATCTGAACTGAACCTGCAGCAGACTTGCAGATGGTCCTGGAGTATGCCATGTCCTGGAGTCCCACTAAAGACCTGAGCTTTCTGACCTTATATCATAAAAAAGAAACCTAAAATTAGTCATTGTTCATCCATTTGGGTGATAATGTTTCTTGAAATTCGCTACAGCCATAAGCTTTATCGCCATGAAATCTCGGGGAAGGACATTCTGTTCCCCTGTCAGCAGATGTGGGATCATCTCTTGAAACTGCCGACACCAGTCTTGGCACAGGCTGCAGAATTTCACATAATGTAATCCAGATGAATTACCCTGTACTTGCGCTTTGTTACAACGTGCAAACAGAACTGAGTCACTCAGGAAGAGAGATTTACCATGGCCAGGTTTTTCCACATCCTTGCGTGAAGTGCTCCGGCCTCGCCCGGAGCGCTGTTAGGGCACGCGGTGTGTGCCAAGGTGCCACTGCTCGGTGGCCACCGCTGCTGGCCGGCTGAAGGCGGCCTGCCCGGCCAGGGTGGCGCGTGGCCCGTGCCTGGCCGTCGTGGCTGGAGGACGGCGTGCCAGAGCGGGCAGGCAACCCGGAGCCGAGAGCACGCTTCCTGTCTGTCCACGGAGAAGGCGGCCACGTGCCTGCCTTTTGCAGAGCTGCTTCCAAGGTGTTTGGGAAACGTCAGGATTGCTCTGAGGAATACTGGTAGTTGTTTCTGTCCCCCAGCTCCTCCTAATAGCTTATGCAAATTATGCAAACATTTGCACAGCCTGTTGGAAAGCGAGTTCTCAGGCTCTTTTTCTCCTGTGGATTTTACTGTAGTCTGCTTATGATTCTGATTTTGGGGTGACTGAGCATGGGTAAGAAAGTCCATAAATCCTTGTAGCATGTGCATTAATAAAAGCTTTTCTCTTTACAGGTTTTGCTGTGGTATATTTTGTCATTATGAGATGTCGTCTACCAGTGCTTCATTTGTGCAAATTAAATTTGATGACTTGCAGTTTTTTGAGAACTGCGGTGGAGGGAGTTTTGGGAGTGTCTACCGAGCCCGATGGATTTCTCAGGACAAGGAGGTGGCAGTAAAGAAGCTGCTCAAAATAGAAAAAGAGGTAAAAGTTTACTTTTCTTTCACTTTGTCTGCTGTGGTAACAGAAACAAAAATTCTTTTCTAGTGTTTTGCATCCTCTAGGTAATGCAGGCAAACTACCTTGGGATTTTTATTTGTTTAATTACAAGACTCTGTAAGCCATGAGGTTACAGTAAGACACGATGAGCAGTCCAAGCCGAGGGGGCTGATTTAAAAGCATTATTGGTTTACCGTTCGCTGTTCTCTTCCACTTGTCTTGTTTTGCAACTCTCCTCTGCCTGGCCCTGAGGAGGAGGAGGAGGAGAGCTGGCTGCACCTGTGGAGCTACTAATTTCCCCTTGATACCACTGTCATGTTGCCAGATATGAAGAGGTAGTGTTCCTGTCATTACCTGATTTCATTTTCTCCTCTTGATGTCTGCTCTGTGATTCACATCTGCACGTTCACCACAGGCTTAAAGTTGTCTCTTCCCTGCTTGCTGAAGATTTTGATCTAGGGCTCTACTAGCTCCTAGTTGGTCATAGTTTGGTCTTGCAATGAGGTAGTTTTAACCCTAAGTGTTCCACCAGTCACCTTCCCTTGGGGCATCTTGTGACCTGGAGAGGCAGTTGGGTCCTTGGCAATCCTAGGGGAAAAGGCAGAATTAGCTAAGTGCACCTTTACCAGCTAAGGTTGATTTGTTGTGTTTTTTTCTTTTTTTTTTTTAAGCTTTTAAAATTTGCCTAAAAGTCCTTTTGACCCCTCAGTTTTGTACAGTTTCAGCAGAGACATGGTGCATGTGGTCCTCACAGTGCTCCAGTCAGCACCACTGATGGAACAGTGAGCACACCCCAGTGTAGTGATGGACAGCGCAGTTACTGGACTGCTGTTCCATCATGACAATATGTAACTTGTATACAGTATCCTCAGACTGTTGTAGGAAGACAGTTACAAGCTGGAGGACAGCAGAGCAGTGCTAGGCATAATAGACTTAGTAAATAATCAGACACCAAAGTTCATCCACTGCTGTGGTAGTGGAGCTGCCATGATTGTGTCATGCTTAGTGATGTGATAAGCATGTTTGATCATGATCAAGCATGTTGCTGTTTAATGTAAAAGGATCTCAAGATTTTTCTAGGACAATGGAAGATTTGTACATTCTGTCCAATGTCAGTTTGTGCTGTTCTCTTTATTTCTACTGTTTGTTAATACCAAAAGATACATGAAAAGTAAAATTTGTGCTATGCGCTATCAGTAATGCACTCCTTAAAAATAACCTGGCTGGCAGATCTCCATCAGGGTCAGTGAAATACCTTTATTAACATGTATGTTTCTGAAGGGGTTACACCTGTATTTGTGCTAGACCTGTTGTTATGCACTTTAAGCACTTTTTGAAAGTAAATTTAGAAACAATATTACTACATCTTGTGATGACATCAAAATTAATGGAATGGGAAAGGATGGAGAAGGGAGGATCCTGTGTATTACTTGACACAGTTGGACCATTCAACAAAAATACATTTTTTTAAGACAGCACAACACAAAGTTCAGCTTGGAGTAACAAGGAACATTGGTTGTACAGTAGGAAAAGGAAAACATATTCCAGAAAGAGTTTATTATAATTTAAGGGTTTATTTAGGGATTAATGAAGACTTGTAACTCAGTAAGAGTTCATATCATGGTGCTGTTAGGCAAATTAGGTTAATTGTTTTGCATATACAAATCAGGATCAAGTAATTTGTAACAACCATGCGTGCTTTATCTTGGTATGTAGCACTGGGAAAATTGTTGTTAGGCATATATGGTTCTATTGTGTTTAAACGAGTGTAAATGAACTGTAAGGGCAGCCCAAGGGAATCTGCAAAACACAGAGTGGGGGTGTCAAGAGGGGGTGATGAATATCATCCATCAGGATGAGTTGACAGAAGGGGAGCCTTCCATCACAAATTTGTTTATTTTTCTTCAGACTGGTTATAATTTGCAACTTAAACTAAACAAGACAGGTTATGGGAACAGCTTGGTATAGGCACTTTCTCTTGAAAGTTTTTTGGGAAGGCAGTGGAGAGGCAAGTGGTGATGCCTTAAGTAAGTCTGACAAGCTTTGGCAGAACTTTTCTGTCAACAACCTTAGAGAAATAAAAGGTACGAGCTTATATACAAAAATTGCATTTTCATATGGAGAAAATGATGGGATAGTTTAGTGCAAAAAGTTATTCCAAGAACTAGTGCTTGGAATTTGTAGCCAGAAAAATTAGAATGGAAAGTAAAGCACAAATTATCAGGAGTGAAGATGAGTAACACTTGTCACAGACTACAATTGAAAGGAGTAAAGAGGGAGGATCCTTTTCATCTGTCTTCTCATTGAGATGTCTTTTTAGACCATTGTTTTTGTCAAGTTGTTGAGCTCAACACAAGAGCATTTTGCTGAAGTATAGTGGCCTGTGCTGTACCAGAGGCCAACTTGGTGGCCGAAAGGTCTTCTGACCCTAATGGCTGTCACATGTTTACGTATGTAGCATCTTCATCTGTAGTGATGACAATAATGAATGTCTGTGACTGAACTGCACTGAAAGTCATGGTGAATTAATGACTCTTCTGATATCAATACAAAAATAACTTGCTATAACTCTTGTGTATCTGTGTTTAGTAGATACTTGGATGCATTTAGTCCAGAAAACTAATTGTTCTCTGCATTTGGACAGTGCTGTCAGGCACTCTTGGGGATGGTCCTGTGTGGGGCTGAGTGTTGGATTTGATTATCTTTGTGGGTCCCTTCCAGCTCAGCATAACCTGTGATTCTACTCTTTCTAGTTTATTTGGAAGGAAGTGTCCTTGCTCATCCATGACTGCATGTCTTTCTGCATGTGTTTCTGTTAACTGCTGCCAATAATCCATAACAACTGATTAGAGAGAAAACATAGGAGAGTTGTGAAAAACTTGCTCAGAGGCATTTCATGCAAGCCAAGTCCAAGGGAGCAAGCCAAGTCAACAGAACTATGGTATCATTCTGCAAATATGTTGTATCTGTGTGTCATTTTATTAAACAAACCAATCACAACCAGCAAATATTGTGAAGATTTTATATTAGCCAAGGGGCTAACAAGTTCTAACATGTGAAACAAAGCAATTTTTGTTTCAGCATAGCATACTGGAATATATGCTTAGAAAAACTTACAAGTATTTGGAAGAGTGTTGCTCAGACAGATAGCTTTGAAACTCTTTGAAATCTGAGAAATACCTCTGCAAGGCATTAACTTTTTATAGACAGGCAGTAAAACACAACTTTATGGGAAGAGATGTTTGTTTATGTGGAAAAATACATCTAAACAGGTCTGACAGGAAAAAAAAATATATATGCTACAAAGCCTTGATTAGAATATCAGATGGATGTGAAACTGGACAAGAATTGTGCTGATTAAGTAAAACATAGGAATGTGACTTGAGTGATTAAATAGCAGCAAAACAAAAATTAAGTTGCCATTTTGCTATCTAGTACAACCACTATAGTGGTTTTAGGTTTAAAGTAGGAAACAGGAGTTCCTAGTGAATTGTTTTATAGAAAATTAAGCTGTCAGCTTGATGTTTATGATGCATGTGACAGAGTAGAAATGCCTCCTGTAGCGGGATCTGTCCTTTTGCCCTAAGTGATAATTGTGTCCACTCATTGAAGAAAATTGCACATCTACTACTCCAGAAGTTACTTGGTGTTTTTGTGAGGGATTTATATGAATTATTGGATAAACCTGTAATTTGGCTCCCACTGAAATGAATGGGAGAAACTGGGGCCAGGGGCCTTATTCTGCAAATTGCTAGCAGTTCTTTTGACTCCATTATCTCGAGCAGATAACTGCTGGAGCGAAGCATTACAAATGTTGTTTTATGCCTTGCCACATTAGCTTTTCATTGAAGAGCACTCATCTCCTTTGATTGCCCATCTCTGAAGTTCACCTGTTATTTGTCATTGCTTTTGAGGGCTGTGCTTTTCGTGGCAGTTTGTTGGCAGCCAGTGTGTGGAGTGTGGTTCTTCACCAGGAGTTTTATTACTGCTGGAATTTCACCTGAAATTTGAATTTAATTTTAATACCACTGGTCTTTGAAAGTACTCCATGGCCCATAAGCTATCTCCATGCTGTTGATGGGCAGCAGTATTGCTTCAGCCATTATAACCTGGGTACTCGGGTCCAAGACCACTTGATTTCATGCAGTATATATGTTCCTGGACTCCTTCAAAATGCTGGCAGTGGTCTGTGCAAACTGCGGGAGAGTGGTGGAAAAAAACCCAGTAAAATGTAGTTGTAATCTTACTGGGAAATACTTAAACATTTCTGGTGAACTAACAGAACTAACTTGTGCATAGAAGAAGTTAAATTGAGCAGGATTAGCTATGCATGCTTTGTTCAGTCATGTCTGTAATGCATTTGAGTTTTATGAGATTCAAAAATAAAAACATGCTTTCTCTAGTTTTGATGCTGTATTGCCTGGAGTCTGAATACCATGGAAGTTAATTTTATATTGGCAGGACTTCTTGTATGTGATGTGTGTGTTGTAAACTTTAGGGGATATTTTAATGCTTCATAAAAATTTTCATATGGCATATAATGCAGCTTGTTCACTTTTTTGATTTTTATGATCCACTTCTGGAAAGGACTGTCCGGAAGACATAGATTGTGCTTGTACCTTCTGAAGGGGATGAGTTAAGTATAATCACATGCATGTCACTGGACTTACCTCATTCATGTTTGTAGTGCTAAAAGAGAGCATGTGATAATTTTAATGTGGGTCATGAGAGTAAGGACTGGCAATGATTTGCAAGAGTGACAAGAGAAAAACAACAGAGTAAAATAAAGGGAAACAAAACAAACTGAAATTGATACTTTAGTCCTGACAGGACTATAAATAGTAGATGTTCTTTTTCTTCATAGTTTGTAGGTAGTGTGGGTGCTCTGGTGCCAGCCTTGAATGACTCTCCACACTGGGTCCTGGCTGTAATGAAGGGCAATTTTGATGGTCTCTTAATAATCTATTAGCTCTTTCTGGGATCTTCTACTCCCTTACCTCTCTCAGGTCTGAGTCAGCAAGTATTGAGAGTGATGAACAGTGAGAGAGGGCTTAGGAGTTATGAGGTTATGCAGAGTGTAGGAGTCAAATGTATGAACTTTCCAGGGATATCTGCACCTATACGGAAAAATTACAAAATTCACAGTAAGTGATCTCATGGGAACCCATCCAGCCCCTTATTCATTCAAAGAAAAACAGAATCATAGAATCCACTAGATTGGATGAGACTTTTGAAATCATCAAGTCCAACCTATGACCTAACACCACCTTGTCAACTAGACCGTGGCAATGACTTCCACATCTGGTCTTTCCTAAAATACCTCCTGGTATGATGACTCCACCACCTCCATGGGCAGCCCATTACAATGCTCAGTCACCCTTTCTGTGAAAAACTTCTTCCTGATGTCCAGCCTAAACCTTACCTGGCGCAGTTTAAGTCTCTGTCCTCTTGTCCTGTTGCTGGGAGAAGAGACTGACTCTCACCTGACTACAACCTCCTTTCAAGTTTACTGCTATGTGATGTTAGCTGCTAAAAGGAGATAAAACTATTTATTATACCAGAGGAGTGTCTTAAAATGTCTTAGTTTCTGTTTTACAGAGTGGTTATTTTGCAAGGTTTTCTGTTTGGGTTTTTTATATTTTTTGATAAAGGAATTGGCTTAGAGCACTCCTCTTGCTGCTGACTAGAGTATTCTCAAAAGGTATCAAAAGGATACTTAGAACCCTTTATAGAGTAGAAGTTGTCAAAATTTCTTCAGATGCTCCAGCTGTTGTGTATTCTTTATCTTGCAGAATAAATCGTTTTGGATAGGACAGACTTGTGCAATGATTCTGACTGATTATTTATTTGCCCTATTCTTGGCTTTTATTCAAGGGGTAGTTTTCTGGAGGACTTTATTTTGTAAATGAATGTCATATTTCCAGGAGTCAAGAAAGTCACTGCATTAGATTTTCATAGTGGATGCTTTGGATAAGACTGTGTTGTAAGCATCATGGCATATATGTTGCAACCAAAATATTGTCCAAACCCCATATTTGGGAGACACCAGTATAATGAAAGATTATGTAGCATTGCCAGAATACAATTATTCTTGTGAGGAACAGGCTTTAGTTTCATTTGGTCTGTTTTAAGATACTTCATTTCTGTGTCTCTCCCTCCTAAAACAATCTTGGAAACATAGGAATCCAGACATCGAAAAATATTTGTCGGTATTTTGCTATGTTTTATTGTAGTGAGTTTTTTACTCATGTATTTAAACATTCTTATACCAAGTTTTTCATTAAATGGGTAACAACTAGAGAGTTGCCTCATATAAACAATGAGTATTTGTAGTAGAAGTTGTATGGCTTACTGGCTTTTTTGACCAACTTAATTTGAGATTCTTACTTACGCTGACTTGTATATACACTTTTTTTTAAATCGAACCAGTTTGGGGGTTAATTTGATATGAACATCAGCTTCAGTGGAACTGGTGTGTCAGGGCCCACATTGGCAGTATGTGGCTTCAAAAGTTGTTTTGAATCAGTTGAGACATAATATCTGTCAGTGGTGTAAACCACTAGATTTTGTACTAAAATTGTAAAGGGACAAGTGCTCACGTCCTCTTGACTGGTGGCCAGTGTTGAACAGTTGCCACGTAAACAAATTTGATTAGCAGGTAAATTATTAAGCTAAGATGCACCAGATATGTCTGTTGCTTCCTTTTCTTTGTCTTTTGAATTGCCTTAAATTTTGTAAGTGAGAAGTGAAATTACCTTGCATATGCTGCTCATTAGGAATATAGGTACCGCTTCTTTAGCTTCATTGAGTCACAGGAAATTACTGTGTGCCTGATCCCTGGGTTAGGAATATCTCTGTGAGGATTGGACCCTTTTATCTCAGTTATCTTCAATTTTAGTGGTTTGGTTTTGTTTTTTTTTTTCAGATGGTGGAATATCTGCAAGTGAACAAGTTTTTGTGCTGGTTTCCTATAAATTGTGAATAAATGTTCAGAATGGGGAGAAAATCTGTGATTGTTTAGAAAAACACTCTTTCTTATCCTCTTGGCTATCTACAACATGTGGCCTGTTAGGCTATTATTAAATATTCCTTACTTTGGTAATTAGTTTACTTCCATTGCATATTTTGTCAATTGCAAGTTTTTGTTTGACAGTGGGCTGCTCACATTTCTAGTAGATACTTAGTTGCAATTAAGGGCATTTTTCCTAGGGTGGTTTATTTTGTTTGTTTCTTTATTTTGGCCTTTTTTGTGTTTTTGTTTGTTTGTTTGTTTGTTTGTTTGTTTTGGCCTGGGTTTTTTGTTTTATTTTTAATTTTTCTCTAGATATGTTTCTTCTGTTTCAGTCTCCTTTTTGTATGGACTCAGTTGCTATTTATAATTTGGAGGAGGTTGCATTGCTTATTTTTTTATGCCAGCAACCCTTGACATCAAATGGCAGCTCTTTTGTTTCCCCTCCCATGACATTTTCTGACCCTGAGCTTCTGTGGAAGTGATTAACTGCAAAATGGTATTTTTGGATATTTAAGCTGTCCTGAAGCTTTGCTGTGGAAATCTCATGGATGCAGAAGAAATCCTTTTTTCTCAAGGTGCTGTTTTAGGCTGTTGCAGGCTCAAGCAATTGAGGATTGGTTCAAGTTAGACTTATGTAGATATTTATTTAACTAGATGGTTTTCTCAAAACTAGGTTACAAGTAGAAAATCACAATGACAGGTGAGTGGTAACTTGAGACATGATAAGTGATCGCATGTTTGAGTCTTACATGCTTTGAGGGACAGCTGACAATTTAAATGTCTGTGACCCACATCGAAATTCATCACTGGTGTTGCAATTCCTGAGGATGCTAATTAAATAACTTGCACTCACTGCAGCATACAGAGTGACAAATTGTTTCTGATGATCCCAGAGTAGCTCTTGATGTGTGTGGAAGTATTGTTTGAATCTGACACAGTTTCTAGGTTGTTGCACACCTGTGTGATTGTTCAGGTGAAGTCAGAGACCTGTGCTGGTGTTGATGTGATCTGAGTCTGGGACCATTAGTCTCCTGGAGTCCATTTTCCACAGGAGTATTCAAAGCTGAGCATGGGGGCTGCAGTCTCTGGCTGGGTCCCCAGGCTAACTGCCACACACACGCTAGCAATGGAATTTTGAACGAGTTTTGTGCTTCTAAGAGGGCAGTAAAACATAGAACTAGATAGGCCCTACTTTACTTCCTTTTCTTGTTTTTTAGTCCTTAATTTTAAACTGGCTGCATGTGCGTTGTGTAAGGGTCTGGGGCACAAGATTTCACTGAAAACAGACTTGAAGAAGAAAGAAAATACATCCTAACTTGAATGCAAGCATCAAAACCAGTCTTTTTAATTGTACTGACACAACTAAGACTGTAAGAGTTATTTCATATTTACCTATTTCCACTTACTAAGGTGCTGATAGAGAAACTTTCCTTTTTAAGAGGACAATATAAACAGTCACAGGAAAACATTCAGATGTGTTTATGTTAGCTGGAGGCTGCAGAGGAGCCCAGAGAACAGCTTCAACATTAACTCTTTCTCTTATACTCAATTAATTGTACTAACACACCAGGGAGATGAGGCCAGCAAGGGCAAACACAGAGCTGTTCTTCTGATCCAACTGCCTCCAAACTGCCCTGTTTCTTTTTTAGAATGTTTCATCTGTTGCAGTTCAGGTCCTGGGGAAGAATCCTATTTGCAAATACATGTTTGTTTATTAGACTAATGTTTAGAGAATCTGCATTCTGCATAATTTCTATTTAAGAAAGTCAGCTCCACAGGGAAACTGGGTGTCTTGCACACAAGAGGGGCCCCCCTATGGGTGCACCTCCTTGGCAAAATAGGGCCTGGCCCTTGGATGTCATTGAAGGGGAACAGTGCCGCACACCTTCCCACTTATCTTCTGGCTCTGGTTGCTTGTTTATTTTACTCCAAAACTCCTGAAAATTGAGATTCCTTGTGGCTAAATGATGGAGGCAAGGGAGAAAAAAATTGTGTTACAATATACACAGCTGACCAAATACCTGCAGCTTTTGTGTATTGAGCACCTGATTTACCAGCAGACACATTAAAAAGAAGCATGGCTTGTAAAATCCCTTGAGCTGTTGTAGGAGAAGTGAGGAAGCTCTTGGTAAACACCAGAAGATGAGATGCAGTTGCTTCTACTAAGTTGCTCTTGGAAGGTGGGAAAACCGAAAGACAGGCATGCAGGCTGGGCGGGTGGCAGCCTTTCGGTGAAAGCTGAGGCACTCTGGAAATTATTATCTGGCAGAGGCAGAATAGGAGAGATGAGTAGGTTGTTCTGGAAACTTGTTAAAATCGAGTAGTTGCTGCACCCTCGAGCGAATGAGTGACATTTTCCAAGAGGTTATCTTTTCCTCTTGGAACAATCATAGAGCTGAGAAAGTGTCGTGCATGCCTATGTGAAATTAGAAGGGGCGGGGGAAAGTGCAGAAATCACTTCTTGTCTAAGCTTGCAACAAATTTAATTTTACTGATGTTAGATGCATTTGAGGCAAACCTTTCAAACATGAAGGCTTGTAAGTAGTGATTGGTGGGTTTCCATTTTTGTGAACTGTGTACCTTTAATCTCCTAAACCAAGGAAAAGGCTTTTTGACTTCTCTGTGATATGTCTCTGTATGCTGAGGGTGCTGTGTGTGATGTAAGTATGTAGCAACAGATGGCTGCAATTTGGAGCTGTTGAATTCCTCTTTCTTTTGGATGTTGCCTTGCTATTACCCCCGTAAGAGTTTGTGAGAGCCCTAAAGGCAAATGCAAGATCCAGACCCCACTCAAAAGGACCACACATTTTGGGGTTCTGCTCTTAACTTTTGGGTTCTTGGTTGTTTATGTATTTGTACCAAAGTATTGTAAAATCATCTCTCCAAGCCAGTGTCTCATCTGTCCTGTGCAGAATTTGGCAGTAATGTGGTTTCTGGCACTGGGTTCCAGTGGTTTACTGTGTTCCCGTTACAGACCAATTCCCTGTAAGTGCTATAATTCTGGAAGGAGTCCTGCAGGTTTTCACTGACTGGGAGTAAAGCTCAGTCCTCCTAGGATCAACACACGTTCTGGTTTTACTTAATAAATTTGAAACCTGCAGTAAGAAACCTCCTGCCTTTTCACTAGTATGATTCTGTGCTATCCTGTGAGAAGCAGGATATTCTCTGCCTGTTACAGCTGTTAGTGAGATGAATGTGAAGTAACAGCACTAGCAGGGTGCCTGACTCAAGAAATTTAGGGCGAGTGACACTTGATTCTGTAGCAACATTGGCATCAGCTGTTAGCTCTGGTGACATGGTCATTGCCTTGAAACTGTGACCCGAGTTCCCTTTTGGAGAAACAAAGAACTTGCAAACCCACTTCAAAGACCAGGGCAGCTGCTTTGTTTGTCTTTTAAAAATCTGTATTTCTGCCTTTTTGCTTGGTCAATGTTTAGAACCATTGAAAAAGTAAATGTAACATGGGGACTGAGATCCTGCAGCTAGAGCTCCTTTATAATTACATATTCAACCACAACTGCACAAAGGAAAATGAGAGTCCCTTTTCCTTTATGTACCTTATTTCACTTTTCCCTTAGGTTTAAATTGGCGTTTTGGGCTGTATTCGCTTGAGCCACTGAAGAGCTTATCAGAAAAGGAAGGAAACAGAGGGAGGGAAAGAAAGATAGATTTCCAAATGACAACCGTTTGAATAGTCGAAGTTCAATCCCTAAAACAAAAAGTGGAATCTTTTTTTTCTAAATAATGTGCTTTACAGTCTCGCCTCTCATCTTGAGAAACATAAAAGAGCAAGTAAAAGAGATGACCCAAATCACAGAGTCCTTTGAAAGAAGAAATTCAGCTGTTTTGAACACTTACAATCAAAGGAAGTGGTTTCCCTAATTACATGAACTATGTGAAAGCTCTCAGAATAGCTCTTCCACCCCAGGATTCCTTGCACTTTAGAAGTTTGCATAAAAGCTCACATGGAGAATCAGATGCAAAGTGTTTGATTCAAATTTTATTAGGCAGAAGTGAGCATACATTCCTGTCTCTGGGTTTGACGGCTGCTTGGGTTTGGACCACAATCCTGGGTTTGATGGATTTCAGTCCTATACTTAAATCTTTCACTCTTCAGGTTCGCTGGTGAGACACCCCTATCGAGAAAAGTAGAATTGAAAAAATGGAGAAAGGATAGAAGGATTTCTTTGTGAGCTTTCAGTTAAGGATTCTTCACCCTGATTAGGCTGTTCATTGTTGTGAAAACCCCTCTATGTACACAGCTCATATGAGGAATTTTGCTTTCTCACATTTTAAAGAAACTGTGTATCTTAAAATACATATTTGGAAGAATTGCGATCTGAATTCTACAGCTGTAGTATTATTCTAGCACCACCATTTACTTCAATCCACCAAAATTCTGAATTCAGTAGAGACTTTGAACAAAAAAGCAATATTTTCAAAAGACTGTTACACCTTGTGGTTTCTTTTTGTACATACCCAATAATAAAGGTATGTTAGTCTAAACTAAACAGTGAGGACGCGTGAAAAAGTGCAGGACACTTCTAAAGGCTTAAGATTTCTGGTGCTGTCCCTGAGGATACAATATGGACTAATTAATGGTTTAAATATTTTAAAATAATATTTGCAAGGTTTGCAGTAATATGCAAGACCATCACACTTGCTCTGCACAATAGTGACCTCAAAATGATCTCATTCTCCCCTCAGAGCTGACTACAGTAATTATATCCAGATTTGATAAAGGCAGAGATAATTGATAAAATTGACCTTGAGGAGAGATCTTAAAAACTCTTCAAAGCACAACAATTCAAACTCAAGAAGGAAAAAAGGCAGGAGGGTTATGATAGCCTTCTGCATCTATGGAATCGGCCAAAGCTTCTTTATAGTAACGCTGTATGCCAATCGCGAGATACTGCTAACTCTTCTTGAAGAGAAGGAGGAGGGTTTCTCTAGGTCCTTTTTTTCCTGCCAATAAATACTGTTTTGTTTTTTCCTCCCTCTCTTCCCAGGCAGAAGGATGGACTTTACCTGGAATAAGGGAATTGTCTCCTAGAAGTAAACACCCTCAGGAGGCCAATGGTGCCGCAAGTAAAGTGCGCAGCACAGCTGCAGCACACGTAGAAAGGGAAGGGAAATGTTGCATAGCCATATAGCTGTGACAGGGTTGAAAAGAGTTCTTGCTATGTCTTCTAGAGAGTTGTGTCCCAGGCAGCAAAGCTTTACTAGAGGATGATTTTGCTTGGTTGAAGGAGAATGCCTGAAGTCATTCCAGCCTTGCTTGACCTGAAGGTGACATGGAAAATTACATCTGCTTGTATCTGATCCTTGGTAGGAGTCAATTTCGTAGGCAAGGGTTTGGGTATGTCTGGCACTGGAAAAAGGGAAACCGTGGTATATGTGATGCTGTTATTCTTCCATGCCAAAGGACCTGTTGCAGATTTGAACGTACTTTATGCCACCAAAACAACATGGAGCTCCTGGGCCCTGGATCCAGCTTGTGAGCTCAGTTCATTGTAGTGAGCTTTGCTAATCTAATCCTTGTCATGCTTGGAGCATAAAACAGGTAGTAGTTATGCAAAGACTACAGGCATTGCTGGAATAGGAAGAGATGCAAATTCTCTCTGCTGCACTCATATTGAGATTGGAATCGTCATTAGCAGCAGCATGATGCCTTCCCTTCAGCTCTTTAGGTACAGCCCAGGAGAGAGGTTTTGTTGGACTCTGCATGTCACCCTGGTCCTGAAAGCTCCTGTGGTTCCATATATATACAGTTCCTACTTCCTCTTTTCTGTTTCATTTATTGCAGGTCCTTAGCAAGCACAGTACAGGGTGATGGAGGAAGTAGTGCAGGACAGTGGTGGTAAGCACAGAATAGATGATCTTCATTTTGTAACTAGCTTTTTCAGTGTTATTCATTCCCCATTAGGTATGTGTGATGTTCCTCTTGTATTAGTAAGTACATACATGGGTAGTGGTTACGGTACCTCTGGTCATTCTGCCATAACTTAGGGGAGGGAACTGACTAGAGATACTGTTGTTTCATTGGAGAAGAGCAATGAGAAAACAGACTTTTGACTTCATTTGGTAGCAAACTTGACTTAATCCTGTAGCAAGAACTCACAAGACCCCTATGAGTTCTCTGCTCCTTGTAGGTCTGCAAGACTCAAAATAACTGCCTTTGTAGGTCACTCTGTAATCAGTCTCACTCTTCTAGATAGGTTTTTCTGGATTTCCACTTTCTGCAGAGTTCAGAGATACTGGTATTCAAGTTATTAACTTTTTAAAAATGTGTTTTGAGGCTGACCATTTGTGTTCCTATATAACAAGGATTAGAAATGAAATAGTTGTTATTGCCATATCTGTGTAAGCCGAGAGCTATAAAGATGCCTAGATAAGATAGGGAGTTCTGTGTGTGCAGGAAATTCATCACGGAGAAGTAAGGGAAAAGCTGAAGTTACATGTCAGAAATATATAGTAGAGTAATACTAATAAATGTGGATTTATGACACTAAAAGCATTTTTAAAATATTGCTAGTTTTCCTCCTAAATTTTTATCTTAGCCATTGTTTTACTTGAAACTTTTCGTTCTAATGGAAAAAAGATTGAGCTACCATAAAGGCAGCATGAAAGATCCCAAGAAAAAATAAACATTGGGTCCATGTTTCATAAAGATAAAAGCTTAAAATTTGATGATTTTGGCTAGTTTTATTTTTTCACCATTGCTACCCAATAGAAGTAGCATTTGAACCAAGTTTCTAAGTAAAATACAATTTTCAGTCTTAGACAAAGAAGAATGACTTTTCTGAAAAGCAGATAAGATTCACCATGATCCATGCTGGATTTTTTGGACAGTTTCACATAAAACCATGATGTGTGTCATTCAGATAATGGTGACAGCTAGTTCTCCTGAAAAACTCAGTTTGTGAGGTTATGCTTTGAGGTAGGTAAACATCACAGAAAAATGCCTCTCATCCATGGAGGACTCTCATTCACTTCAGCAGAGTGCCAATACCCGTAGTTGGCAACTACTTTCCTTTCTTTTTATGCCTGCTGGTCACAGCTGTAATTCCTGTTTTGAAAGCTTTTTTAAGTTAAGTGGACTGCAGGTAGGGAACAATTCATACCTTTTCTGCAGGGGCAGCTCATTTTTGAGTGACAGCTGTAGAGGGCCTTGTGCAGAGCTCTAGCAGCCCATGTGGAAAACAAAACCTTGTGGTTTGCTGCTAACATGGAACAGGTAACACATCTTGTGTTTTTTTCATAAGGGTGAGCTCAGCCTGCCTGGTTGAGGAACATTTTTTGGAGCTACAACATTCACTAGGATTCCGATAAGAGGGATTCCCATCAAGTGTTGTCCCTATAGTAGGTTTGATTTATCCATTCTAAGGCAGGCTTTAAGTGAGTGTTCATCAAGAACATGATGGGATTTTTTTCCCTGTTAAATTAAATTATAGTTTTCATTAAGATGGAAAAGTACTTCATTGTAAAGATCATAGCTGCTTTGGAGGAGTGGATCAGGATGCACAAGTACAGCTGTTGCTGTCTGTTGCAGTCTATGGTAATTGTTCAGCAAAAGCCACTGTATAATGGGATTTGACTTGTTGTAGGTTATCTTATCAAGTTTCCTTACAAATACCCTGCAGACCTTAGAAAAATCACTGCTCTACTTATATATGTATGGCCATGGGTCCCTGAGAGGGGATTAGTTTTGCCCATCACTTTCATACCAAAATGCCTTTCCAACAAGGTGCTCATGAAACCTACAGTGACTTTGATCTCAGAAATCATTTCCTTGGATATTTTTCCATTTGTTGGGTCTGGAATGATCCCTGTGTTGCATATTAGCCATGATATCTTCTCACCTGTGGAGTATGCCAGGAGTCAGAAAGTTGGAAGTTTTGTTATTCTGTTGTATTTTTAGGAATGTTGAGGATTTTGGTACTGTTTGCCATAGTCAAAGTTGGTTTGTATTCATAGTGATTGCAAGTAACTTGGAAAATTTCCCAACATTGAAAAGAGACATGATGATTGCAGAAACTAAACAGCTCTATGGGAGCGCAGGTATTTCAGCCCTGCTGTTTACTCCACTCATTTATTGTTTCTACTCAATTGCTGGTGTTGCTTGCAGCTGGAGGCAGCTTAGTATTTCACATCTGCCTGAATTAAAAATTACAAATATTGCGGACATTGCTCATTTCTAAACTCTTACACCAGTACAAATACATAGTTTATGCATGTTCTGAATGGTTTTTTCATTATGTAAATAGCAGTAGTGAAATCCAAACTAAACTTTTTCTTGGCAGATCTACCTTTTTCAGATACCTTAATATTAAATGCTCACCATACAATCTCACATTGTATGCTGCAAAATGCATCAGTCCTGTGGGTGTATTTCTACTTGAAATCGATCTGAAAATGAGTTATTTTTCTAAAATCTTTGTTTCAGTTTTTTGTTTGTTTGGATTTTTTTGTAAATGGCAGGGTAAATGTACCATAGAACTTTTTCAATCTTACTGACCATTCTGTAAGGATTTTCTGCAGACAGTACCTCTGCTTAGTTTTGTCAATCTGTTATCAGCCTCTTCTCTCACAGATAGCAAGTTTTGAACCCTTCTCATGAGGAAAGCCAACACCATGATCCTGCAATTTCTTGTAGTGTTGTGTGGGCTCCATGTGGTCATTATACTGAGCTGACGGAGGTCAGAGGGAGGATTGAGCCAGTCAGCTTGTTCTCACTCCCTCTTACTGCACAAGGCAGAGGCTCTGCTGCCACATCACAAGGACAAAGCCTCTGTGATTTTTAGAGAGACCAGCCTGCTGTTCATGGGCTGAGCAAGCCTCTGCAGTGTTTTGACATGCATGTTCTGAATTTGCTAGCTAGTACTTTTAATCCCCTAGCCTTCAAATTATCCATAACATACCAAGTTCTGTGCAAAGGCTGCTGTTAAGAACTATAGTATAAAACTCAGTTTTCTTTTCAAATGCTCAATATCCAATACATTTTACTACTAACAAATCCTGTGGTGTTGCATGACACAAATTAATCATTTTAAAGTAAATTTCATAAAATGGGGTGACCCTAGAACAGAATACAATAAATTTATGTCCATATTCCTTATCTGTGGTACATTATGATAGTTTAACAGAAGTGAGCTGTCTTGGTAATGTGCTTTTTCTTCCTTCAAGACTGTAACCTTAGAACCAATACAAGGTATTTCAAGTGTGTGTTACTATCACAGTATCTCCAAAAATGAGATTTTTTTGCCTATATACACCAGTGGAGCTAAAATAATTGTAAAATGATTCTATAGCAATGAGAATGTATTAGTTTCCTGTACATTTCCAGTTTTAGTCTCTGGGATTTGTAACAGTGTAGGACATAATTTTGGATGCAAATTTGATGCTTTGAAAGATTTGCTCAATCAAAATGCTTCAAAGTAAAAATTTTGTACGTCATTGTAGATGTACTTAGGAGAATTTAATTCTGTTATTTACAGAAATGCTGGTGGCATCAATCTGAGAATGTAATTTAACTCTTTCCTGTGTGGGTTAAGAAACAGGATACTGTTTCTTAATACAGTGTGAATATAGAGGCTGTGTTGTAAGACATAAGTGCTGACAGTTTTAATGTGTCAATGGCGTATAGAAACCAGCTTTTTTTTAGGATAAGTTATCATCTAAATGAATACTAGAAAAGAAGCCTAAGCTCACACAGCTTTAAGTGCCATGCAGCCATAGTTCTAAAACTATGATTGCCTATGGGAAGAGATGGTAGCACATGTATGCTGGGAGTGTGCCCATTGAAGCACTTGGTAGCTGCTCATTTGCAGGTAAAAAATCTCACTGGGGATTCTTTGGCTTTGCCATGTTCATGTGATTTTCCTCTTGCATTGTTATTATTAAAGACAGTTTAATAGGTTTAACAAAAATTCTCTGAACTGGACAGTCAGTATCCTTTGCTTGTTATTTGAGGCCCCCAAAGAACAAAATTCTTGTTTGTATTTTTTTCCATAGCAAACTTCATGGTAACAGACAAATCTATTGGCAAAGTCCTAAATTTTTATTTTGTATCTGCATAATTTTCTTTTCAGTGTTCAAAACTATAATAATTACTTAATATCCCTGCTATATAATTCTTGGTAATAATTTTATGTTTCTGAAATTCTCTAAGTATCCCTTTATTGTATAATGAGAAGTTAATTTGTTAGCATTGATAGATGGTAACTGTCTTAGTATTTAATATGTAAAATGATGTTTTGAGCTTGTTCACCTAGAGAAACTGGTATTGCAAGAGGTGTCATCCTTTGTTAGATGTCAGTAAATTCACAGGAAAGGATTCATGAGACACTGGAAATGGACACAGACTGGATATATTTCTGAGCAGGAGTCTAGAAGTAAAGGTGTGGGATTTATATGTATTAGCATTCTGTATCTTTTTTGTATGTGGTTGTGACTAATAGACTGATTTTACTAAAGCATCAGCTGACCTCTTCCAGCTGCCCTTGTATTAGAGTGTAAAACCCCCTGAGAGTAGCAGAGTTACAACTCTCCCAAGAACATGAAAAAAGTGAAAGCCTTTAAAATGCTACAAGACTTACAACAAAAGTATCTTTCCAAAGCTGCCTTAAGTGTGTCTAAACATCGCCTTAATAAACATGGCAAACAGTTCTGTGGAAAATGAAATAGCCAGACTTTTGCACAGTGTAATAATAAATATTATAAGGCAGTTAAGGAAGTTGTGTTAATCAGATTAAGTAGCTAACCATGTGTAACTCTGTAATTTTGCATGGAGTGAAGGTGCCACTTGCTGTGTGGTTAACTGATTTACTAACAGGAGAGTTGGTTGGCTGCTGGCTGACGCAATGGTCCCACAAGGGGCTGCAGCTATTTCCTGTGTTGATCCTAAACCAGGGTGGAAAGACACTTTACTCTTTCTAGTCAGCTGTTCCAAAGGCACCTGGAAGAAGCTGTGGTTGAGTTGCTTTGGGCTCAGTTTGTGTGGACCCATGCAAAAGTCTTTTGATACTGAAAAACTCTGTGAACAGATGTTCTTTTACAGTTCCAGCTGTGTTGCTGGAACAGACTGCCCAGACGCTTGATGACTTCTCTTGACTACAAGTGTAAGTGTAACAAATTCCTAATATATTTGCAAGGAGAATCGGAGTAACTAAAATATGCTGAGTTGTTTGGTCTTTGCTAACTTTAACTGCCTTGGGATAGGGAGCTTTAACAAGAGCAGCTGCAGCTGCTATGAGTAGCTGGCAAGCAACAACACAGCTGTATGCGAAGTGCCTCCGTCCACATCCTTACTGTCTTAGCGGCTGCAATTAAAGATCTGACGATATGGCCTTGGTCTGATCCCCAAGTAATGCCAGCTCAGCATCAGGTGGCCATTGCCCACATCTGCAGTCAGCACTGACCTTAAAGACCTCATCAGAGCTGGGCTGCACTTGCTGCTTTTGCTGCACTGTTACAAGGCAGAGCAAAAATGAGGGCTTGGATCATCCTGGTAAGCTGAGGTTTGTGCTGCTCATAATGAGACCACACCGTCCAGCCAGCTTGCTTTCTCCCCTCATCTGCTGCTGGCTGTGCTTAGAATCTGTTCGTGATTTCTGTCCAGCAATTGCTGAATACAGACAAGACCTAGAAGAGGACCTTGTTTTTACCTGCTGAAACACCTGAAGATACGGTTATTTATGCATGGTTGTTTGTGCTACAAGGTTAAGAGCAGTACTAGTGGGTCTAGGGTGATGTCAGTCTTAGCTGATGTAACTATCTTTTTCATATATGTCAATAAGTAGAGATTAAACAGGCATCAAACCAAATTATATGTTAAACACAATTACACTGTTTGTACTCTTAGGGATTACCTGAATTCCAGACTCTTAGGTTGTAATTGTTTTACGAATTGGGTTTGATTTACACTAAGCCAGTAAGTGAGAATTAAATTAAAAAGTTTGCAATGTAATTTTTTCTGACCATGAATTTTGTGATATTTGAATTATGTAAGCAGTGGATTAGGTTTCTTTAAAATCTGAATCCCTTTGCCTTCAAGAAATGGTGTGCCATCTGTAATCCCTTCAGCAGTACTCAAGAGAGGGACATAATTTCATCCATACCTGTGATGTAAGTGCAGTATGGACAATTTTAGTGTAGTTTGATGGTCAATAACAGGCTGTTATGAAGCTAATCATGCCACTAAGCATAATATTCAACTCTATTGCAGTTACCCTGTGTGTGTGTGTGTGTGTCTCCATTTTATGTCCAGGGAGTTTGTATTTATGTGTTTGGATGTCTCCTTCAGCTGAACTCTACTAGTTCTGCTTCAATCCAGACTTTAAAAAAAATAAAATTCTGTCTTTCACACACAAAAAAAATAGTGTAGTGAAGTAGTTTGCTTGTCATCACTATTTAGGAAGTAAAATGATGCTCACTTAGCTTGCATAAGATAGCAGTTTTACTGAGGGAAGAGTGTCATGCCCAAGCCAGCAAGGGCTGACTTCTTCAACAGCCTTTAGACAGATGCATGACAAGATTTTTTTCCAAGCATTTAGGCATTTTGGATTCAAGTACAGTTTTGATGCTTAAAGGTGATTCTAAATATTCTTGTTAGTGTCTAAGAGACCTTTGAAATACCAGTCTTTAACCATCACTTTGTAATGTGCTATCTGAATGTAATTTTCATTGAAATACGGTACCTTCTTGTCAAAGATAGTACAAAAGCTTCAAAGATATGGACTGGCTTGCATCTGCTTCTCACTGTATGGAGTAAGTGTCTTTAAATTGGCTAATAGAGTTCACAGCTGATCTACAGCAACAGAAAAGAACAAAACATGAAAGGAATAGTCTAGAATCACTAGTGCTAACAACAACAGAGTGATTAAAAGTGTTTAGAGAGGATTTCTTTGCGATATAATGGTCCTTAGGAAAAGTTGGCAATTTTTTTTACCCCACAATTGTTCATTGTCATATCTGTGGGCAATTAGAAGATGCTTCCCTGGATTTCTTAGATGGAAGCTTGTTTTGGGATCTGTTAAATCCCAGATTAGAGTATGAATGTTGATGTGAAGGTGATGGTATTAGCTGTGGTCGACACAGCATTTTTTCATACTTCCGTAATGTGATCTTACTGTATATAATGTAAAGAAGATAACCTTAAAAATGTTTTTTTTGCATTTCCGAATGATAAAAGCACTGTGTGTCAGTGTGCCTGTGGCAGTGAAGTACTTGTCTTCTTGGCCTGATACTCATATTTTGATTGCAGTCCCTGTCGTGGTACCACTGGGTGATCGGTCGGTCTGGGATTTGCTGCAGTGCAGCCCCTCCTCCCTCTGACTCTGATGGGCTTTCACTGGATCCAGCAGCATCTTGTGTGAGATGGAGAACAGTCACTGGGTTCTGCACATAGTTGTGGTGGGATAGGGAGCTATGGAACTTGGATTTGTTAATCACGGGGCATTTTTAATCATTCTCCGAAAAGATTCATCTAGTACTACTTTTACAGCCAGGACCTAAATATAGCCAGGACCTAAATATATTATGCTATGGGAAAATTAAATATGAGACCCATCAATTTAATTCTAATGACCTGTTGAAGTACTTGTGTTGTAAACACCACAGCAGATGGCATGCTCGTTGCTTTGAAGACATGGTATGTTTTAAATACTTTACAAGAAGATGGTTTTATTCCATTTCTCTGACCAAGGTGCTAATGAAAAGGAGGTTTAGATAGTTTTTCTAACTTGCTATTCCTGTCTCATATCAGAATATTCAGATAGACAGTCAAGGAGAGTAAGGTCTCCTGGTAATCTGGCAGTAAGGCTGGTAGGAATTAGAGAATTGAATGCCCAATTAAATATTTCCTAAGGAATATACAAACATAATACAAAAGTTTCTGAGATGGAGATTTGAATGACTCAGTGGTCGCCTGCATCCTCCAGCCTAGGGAAGGAGGTTGGAGGTACAACTCATGCTTCTGCTGCTTCAAGAGTCCCTTGTCTTGGGAGGATGGTGGGGCTGCAGTTGTAGGGCAGAGCTCCTTCTGCTGGCAGATCCCTTGACTGGCTCTTGGAGTGTTGCTGTTTAGAAAACAGTAAGGCTATAGCAGTTTTTATGCAGAAATCCGTAATACATCAGCTACTGCTATTCTAATAAATGTAGAGCTATAGCAAACCAGTATTTATTTGGCCTGTGTTTTATATGTGGTACCATGATACATGTGCTTAATTGCATGAATACGGGTAAAGGCATTAGATTACTCCATTTTTTGCTGTTGTTGTTGCTTAAAGACTTTTTTTGAGTAACTTCACAGTTTTGAAGACCTTATCTTTAGCTAATGCTCAGACATTGACACATACTCAATTAAATCTTAACTATAGCTTTGAACTTAACTTGGGTTACACTAACTCTTCATGCTGTTTAGCCTGCTCAGCAAGAAAAACAATATTACTGTCAAGTGAATAATCTTTTTTCACAATACCAGAAAATTAACTTTTAAAATGTATGCTGTTTTCAGCAAATCATACTGCAGACTGACTCACTCACAAGTCCACAAAATAATTTAATTGGCAGTTGTCTGAGAACATGTGTGAAAACTCACCTGTGGATAAACAGCCACACTCCCGCTGCAAGTCAAGGGATCTGTGAAAGGATCTGTTAGATACTTTTGATAAGTTCTGAGGAATTAATTGTGATCTTGTTTTTGTTAGATGCTCTTGCCTGGTATAGATTTAACATAATCTCGAAGTCTTAAAGTAAAGCATTACTGTGGAGAAAAATATAAAATAGTACATATCTGTATTTGCATAATATGTATATTTGTGTTAAATAGGTGTCTAAAATCTGTTGAGTATTTGTTTTGATACATTACAGAGGTGAAACAGTTGAGACACCTGACCTTTTTTCTCAAAAACTACAGGGCGCATGTGTCTGAATTTCTGTGGATACAGTCTCGTTGTCTTGAAGTCTCTTGCTCAAACCCAGCAGCATTGTTCAAGTGGAATTTGAAAGTTTTGTATATTTATCCAGAATTGCCAAACATCTGTAGTCTGCTTTGAGGAGCAGTTTCAACTGCACTGCTGGGTATTTGGCAATCTCAAGCGTGCTTGCTCTTTGTGTTTAATCAGACTCCACAGTGCATGCCTGGAAATTCCACATTTCCAGTAAACATAGGATGGAGCTGTGTGTGCATGGTGTGCTGTAACAGCCTGGAGCGCTGGACTCGCTGAACCCATGGTACTTTGTGCATAAACACAAATTCTGGATAGGACTACTGCTGCTCTGCCGAAAATCCCAGATCTTTCTTGGAATAAAGTTTTCCAAGGTCTTCAGTTTTTCCAAAGACTTAACTTCCTACATCAGTGCCTTGGCCATGAAAGAATAGTCTGAAATTTGTTTTTTCCACCCCCCCAAACATACAGATTATTCATCTGCCAAACTCTCTCAGGAGGTTTT
>WAAE01014785.1:0-10112 GCA_013400495.1 Nicator chloris | reverse complement strand
TATTTTTAGTATTTCATCAAAATATTTAAATCATATCTAACAGGTATTGATCTCTAAGGAACTGTGCTGAGTCTCCTGAACAGTTGTGTATCAGCCTCTTTTTAAATGTAGCTAAGATGCTATGTTTATGATATCACTATGTAAGATTGGATTCTTTTCTTTGGGTGTCTAAAAGTACAGTACCCTTTAAACTCTTCTTCCTGATACTGCCTTTTGCAAAGCTCCTCTCCACTGGGCAAAAAGCTTCAGTTTGCCAGTCCTTCACTCAGGAGGACATATACAAATAACAGCATTCTTAATGTATTCCATATTTAAATGGAAAAAGATAATTTAATTTTTTAAGATAAAAAATTATATACAGAGAAAACAGACACTACAAAGACAGACAGATATACTTGCTCCTGTTCATGACCCAGTCACAGTATTACTGTGGAGCAGTTGTGCATTTCTCCTTGAAAGAAACCCAAATTATATTAATAGTCAATGGCTAAGGGTCACAATGGACATCAGTGACTAGTGGTGGCCCTCAGGGGTCTGTGTTAGCACCAGTGTTCTTTAATATCTTCATTAATGACGAAGGGATCAATGGCACCCTCAGCAAATTTATGGATGACACCAAGCTGAGTGCTGCAGTGGACNCCAAGGCAATTAGAGTGATGGAGCACCTCTCATGCGAGGAAATGCTGAGAGAATTGAGATTGTTCAGCCTGGAAAAGAGAAGGTTTTGGGGTCACCTAACTGTGACCTTCTAGCACCTGAAGAGTAATACAAGAAAAATGGAGAGAGACTTTTTACAAGGGTGTTTAGGGACACAGCATGGGGGAATGGCATCAAACTGAAAGAGAGTAGGTTTAGCTTAGATTAGGAAGAAACGCTTTACTGAGGATGGTGCGGCACAGGAACCAGTTGCTCAGACATGGTGCAGGTGTCTCAGCCCTGGAAGTGTTTAAGGCCAGGCTGGATGGAGCTCTGAGGAACCCAAATCAGTGAAAGTTGTCCCTGCCCATGGCACGGGGTTTGAACAAGGTGGTCTTTATGGGTTCCTTCCAAACCAGGCAATTCTCTTATGTTCTGAATATCAGCATGGTGATCAAAAGCCGTTGTCTCAAGAATATTTGTTTGTGTGCCTGACCTATCACTGGTGATACTGCCCAGCTGATACTTTTGGATGATGATGGAGTAGTTAAGCTTGCAAGGGGGGCATAGAAGAGCTGTCTTGAATTACAGGACAGACCTCTCAGTTTAACTAACAGGCCATGGATATACAAAAGCATGTACACTTCAGATGTGTTCGTAATGACTAGAATAATATGCTAAGTGTCTGTCAACAAACATGGGAACATTGCCGCTGTGCATTCCATACTTATTTGTTAAGAATCTGCAAGACAAGAGACTAACTTTCAGTGAACTCTCAGAATTTCTCACAAAATGCTCTGGGCCACAACAAGCTACTAGTTTTGGCTTCTTAGATCAACTTTTCTTTAGTATAAAACCCAAATAAGCCAGGTCAGAATTAGGCCTTTCAAATCTAAGGAGGAAGCTGAGATATAGAAAAAGGAAATATCCCCTGAGGATAAACAACTGACTATCTATAATGAAAATCTTTGCTGTTGAGTTCTGGAGAAAAAGATTCATTGTCTATAGAAATGCCATTCGTGTTCATTACTCTTGCAACAACGTAATCACATTTATAAAATTTTGCTTACATGCTCACTATAGTCCAACCCTCAGCAATTAATACACTAATTGTTTGATGCAGATAGCTGAAAGTACTCTAATTATACAGATTGTTTGATGAGAAAAGAAAATTATTTCATTCTGCAGCACATGTGAAAAAGATGCTTAAAATTGATGGCTTTGATTAGTACAGAACATAATAGGAAAATACTGTTCACATTTTGAAAAGCGGGGAAGTAGGAGAGCAAAAAAAGCAGATGTTCATACAATTGCATGAGAATGTAATAAAGTTCATACCACTGTGGCTGCTGTGACCAGTCACTGTTATTTGTATGGCAGCCTGCCTGATGTGACTATTATAATTGATTTTAGCAAGTGGTGTGTTCAATTTTCACCTGGAAACTTAGAAAGTTTTTCAGGTGTTCTTATAAGTCAGAAACTCAGCAAAATATCTCTGAATTTGGGGACAGAGTACATACATGTAATGTGTCTCATACAGTGATTGATATACTGTCATTCCTTAGCCAAGTTGCAGTCACAACCATTTTGGATAGATAAAATATTTGTGGAAATATGACATAAAGAATGCTTAACAACATGTCCATATCTTACAGATATATTAATTTCACATAAAAACATAAAAGCTCTGGAATTTTTGGGGGGAGCTTGGCTGGATTTTGTTGTGTTTTGTATTTTTTCTTTTTTTCCTTTGAGATGTTGAATATTCTGAAGTCTAAATTTCAGATTAGAGCAGAATATGTAGATAGGTAGATATCAAATGAAAACAACAACAACAAAAAAATTGCTGGATCTGGGGCAGAATGAAAGTTGTAAAGGATAAGACAGAGTAATAAATTCCCTCTAATGCACACCAAAAAAAGTGTAAACAACACATAATCTTTTGTAAAAATGGAGTGTGAAAGCAGAATTTAAATTATAACTTCTAGAATTTCGAAGAGGTATGAGAGAGTCTATGCAAAATATTATCTTCCAATTTGTCTTGAAATTTAGATGGTATCTTAAATATCTTAATATACTTACTTAAATAATTGTTCTTATTTACATATCAAAATAGAAAATTGCATAAATTCTTTAGGATTTTTCATGCAATATTGCTTTCTCCATATTCTGTATTTTTAAAGCAAGATCCATAGATTGCCAGTTGACATTTTAGAGAATTCTATTTACCACCTTTTTCTGGAGAGGCTGGCTACACTATGAAGGTCATAACCAAGGACATTGTGGTCCTTAAAGAAGCTCTGCAACCCTTGTGAGAAAATAAAGATGAAGCAGATATTCTTTAATAAGGTTAGCCTAGGGTTTCTGTGGCTCTGCAGATAGCTTTTACTGAATCCAAAGGATTGCAATTTAAATTATCCACTCTGGTGCTGAAGGCTTGTGCCTGTTATGCTTATAGTCCACTAATTTTTTCTCTATCATGTTCAATCCCCATAGTGAAACACACAGCACACAGCAAGGCACAATGGAATTGCAAATTCAGGATGAAAGCTAAGGAGGCAGAAGTAAAAGAGAAAATTTTCACCGCCAATCCATAAACTGTCTACTAAAGGTGTGAGTTGTTTTTATTTCATATATTGTCCTGGTTCCAGCCCAGATAGGGTTAATTTTTGCAGCAGTCAGAATGGTCTAGACCAGGACCTGGAGATTATTTATACCATCTCACACCTCACAGAAAAGATCCCTTCTACTTGGGGGTAATGTCAGACTCCGCACGATGAGGAATCGTGTGTGAATCATTCGCCTCTCTTCTTGTACGCTCCGTTACTGATGCTGTTACTGCTGCCATTTGTCTTCTTATTCCTTTTGCCATTTCCAGTAAATCGTTCTTATCTCAGCCGGTGATCTTTATCTTTTGTGCCTCCAATTTTCTTCTCCATCTTACCACAAGGGACGGGGAACAGGGAAATGGGGCAGGTAACAAGAGGGCTCATGGTTTGGAGTGTTAAGGGAACACTAAATTGTGAAATATCACTCCTAAACTGCAACATATGTTTTATAAAATTCCTTGTTCTGAATTGTGTATGGGACTCAGTTAGTCCCAGTGTAACTCATATATTTTTATTTACATTATTTCTGATTTACTAACATATAAATTAAATGTGTTATATCTTAATTGAAATGTTTTCATTGAACATGTCATGTGAAGTAATATATATTTTCGTTTTTGGACATGATTGATTTCATTACTTATCAACCAGAATAAATATAAAAGTGACCAAATACTTTAAGTATGAATTTGATTTGCTTTGCAAGCAGACAGCTAGACAATAATGATTCTATAAGGGGTTATACAGGGGGTCTGTCCTTTTTTTCCTTTTGGCAAACTAATGTACTAGAAAATAAACCTGATTTACACACCATATTACATGTTCAATTTACAATAGCTAATAATTAAAAGGATAATGATGATTTAATGCAAATTATCTGAATGTCATGTTAATAGGATCAAAAAATCCATTTTAGATAAGAATATTAGTAAATTACTGGTTTTTATAAAAAGGAAATAGATCATGTTCAATATAACATTGTTAAGTTAACTACTCATATGCTTTACCTCAATTCTTTGATTTAAAGGTTGTCCTCAAAAAGACGTATTCTAGAGCTAAGGTAAAAATTTTCCATTACTAATGGATCATAAGGAAAAGGCATCCTTTAATTATTTTTGGAAATAATTCTTTTTGGAATTAATTTTTTTCTGTTTTCCTTGTCTTTCCCTTACTCAGAAATTAATATCCAGGGGGAAGTCAAATCAAAAATTTTAAAGTTAGATTGGATAAAAAAATTGCTGTAATTTCCTTCCATTTTTTCTGACCTGAAAATGGTTGACTTCTATGCTCATATGTCCTGTATTGAATTGCAATTATGTATCTGGAGGCATAAAATACTACAAATATCAAAAAAATCTTAAAGTAAATTATTTTACTGTTCACTATCACCTTCAAAATTTGTGCCTTAAAATATATTAAAATGCTACATAGTACTGTAACTACTTTAGCAGAAATTACAAACAGCTCTAAACTTAAACTTTTTTTAAGTTAGTTTCTGACAGTAGTACTGCATAATTGCCTAGATGAACCTTGTTAAACATTGTTAATTTAGCTGGATTTAACCCAGCAAACTGCAATGACAAAATTTGTAGGTAAAACACATGACAGATGGAAGTTACCTCATGACACTGGAATAAAATGCAATTAATTAGGTAAGAGAATCTTTCTGTTCTTTATGACTCCTTCAGGAAAATCATCAGCAATTCACAGCCAAAAAACCTGCAAGCAAGTAAACAGAAACACCCTACCAAGAAAACCAGTAAATCACCTGCCTCATCCCACTCCCTGTTCAAAGAGTATTATTTCAGATTTTCACTTTAGTCTGTGAATGACAGCAATGAAAAGATGCATCAGCATAACTAGCACAATAACCTGAAGTAAGAGTCAAATTGTCCATCTCTAAATGCCAAATCATCCTGCATTGATCTTTTAACACCTTATTGCAATGGGAGGTTTTGCATTAGTACCATTGTAAAATTCAAGTTGTAGTGGAAATATTTTTCATTTATTTTTTGCATAAACTTCACAGTCCGTGAGTTTCATACACAGTTTCTTGAAGATAGTTTGAAATTATTTCTTGGGCCTGAATTGTTCAGAAGTTTTTACACACTTTAGAGAGAGTAAAATTTAGAACCATGCAGATGCTTTATAGTTTTTAAGCATAGACACATCAACTAAGTATATAAAACTTCAATGCATAGAATTTCTTTCATTTATTTAAGGAAAGCACTATTCAAGCACAGATTGACATGAACATATCATCTTACTTAATTTTCCTGTTAACATAGGAGGGTTTTGCTTATTCAAATATTTTTTATTGAAAAAGAAAAAAACAAAAACTTTTAAAACACTGTAGAAGTTAAGCTAAGAATTTTACATTTCATGAGACCCAAGTGTTCTCCTACATGCTTTTTGATGCAATTTAAAATTAGCAGCTTCTGAAACATCTGCCAGAGTTAGATGCTTTGGACACTGGTAATTACTAAATCATGTGCAGCTGTACACATTTTTGATAGCTCTTATAGCTCACAAAACTGCTTCAACAGTAATAGATCTAAACCATTCCCTCTATTATAATCAGTGTAACCATGTTTTTTATACACAAAAACAATGCTTGCAGGTTCAGCAGCAAAAATTTAAAAAATATTCTTTTCAGATTACATAGATTACGTCTATTTTAAGATAAAATGATTTTTCTTGAGATTGTAATAATGAGGAAAACATAGGGAAAAAAAAAAATCAATCTTGTTCTTCTGCAGAAAATAGTGCCCTTTTTGCAATCATTTCCGGAATATGCCAAGAAAGAAACTGCCTACAAATGAGAAGGAACTTGAATTCTTCATATATTGAGATGAGATATTAATGAAATTCATGCTGGTTTTGTATTTTTTTGGACCTCATGAAATTCATACTGGTTTTGTATTTTGTTGGGACCTCAGCAGCAGAAAAATTACTCAAATCACCATGGAAGAATAGTGTAAACCAGTGGAAAAAGAAAAAATGGAGACCTGTGCTTAAAAGAAGAACCCAATGCTATGGGACCTCAGTTATAATTTTCTGGATCTTTAGCTCAACTTATATGTTCTGGAGAAGCAGATGGACTTCCCTGAACACCAGTCTCAAGGTGTTACCAGGGAAAGTTAACATAGTATGAAATCAAATATTTTAGAATTTTGGAAACGAAGAAAACAGGCATGCTCAGCCAAGGTTCTGTTTTGTCTGTACTGACAACGGGTGTCCTCTTCACTGTCTACAGCTTCCTCAAGGGTGGCTGTTGATCTCCTCTCTCTTGTGACCAGTGACAGAGACAAGGAAATGGAATGAAGCCATATGAGGGGAAACTCAGACTGGACATTAGGAAAAGGCTTTTCAGTAAGAAGCTTTATGGCTGGTCACTGGAGCAGGCACCCCAGGGAAGAGGTCATTGCACCAAGCCTGTCAGAGTTCAAGGAGCATCTGGACAAAATCATACTATTTAATTTCAGGTTTTCCTGTGAGAAGCAGAGAATTGCACTCAATGATAAGTAAGGATCATTCAAATTTTTTTTATGGTTCTATAAAAATACATGAAAAAATCAGCTGACAATCAAAACAACTTAACTAGCCAGTACAATATTTTCTATACCTTAATAACCTTGGTTCTGTTTCTGTGCACTACCAACAGTAGGAACTTCTAAGAAATCAAATTCCATCTGGATACATTATATTAGGAAACCAAAACCAGTGACTTTGACATCAGCTCCCTGAATCTCCAGTTTTCTAGCAATAGATTATAAATAAAAATAATAAAAGAATCTCTATTACATGGACCTTGAAATAAAATAGTCATAAATATTTTAAAAACTAAATCTAAAATGATACCACCAGACAAAAATCTAGGGAGAAATTTTTTTCTATTTTTATTCAGTGTAAATATATTTGTTAGTGTGCGTTAAATTAAATTTGATGTGACATGTTGAAGGGAGAGATAAAAAAAACCAAAAAACCCCAAAAGAACATCAAAGCAAAACTTACCTGCTGAGTCAGGTAAGTGTACTCTTGGAAAAAAAAAGAATCATATGAACACTGTTTCCTATGAATAGCCTATCTAAAATACTTTTCTTTTTACTTTGATGGAAATGTCATTATTTAGAGTGTGCTCTATTTTGTCCTGGTTTTTAATTTGATTTCAGTTTAAGCTGGATAGAAGTAATTTTTTAGTGAACTAGGAATTCCTTGGGTACTGTAAGTTCTGGGTGAATTTAGGATCATGACAGTTCTGATGGCAAAAACAGTCATTAAGCTGATGAGTATGCACTTGACCCCCACAGAACTAGAGAAATGCTGTATGAGCAAACACTCTCTGGGAAGATTTACCAGGTGCACCCACTCTAGAGTCAGGCATCCTGCAGGATCCATTGAGGATGTTTTCCCCAGAGGGAACAAAGACATAATTTCATGGGTTTAGAACTCGTGTTTCATAGCATCATCCCTACCATCAGGAGGGTTCAGTAGAAAATTGGACAAGATCTGGTCAAAATCTTTCAAAAGCATATTTGGTGAAAAAACATTCTTCAGTAAAAACGTTGTTTCATCCCAAGCAAATGCATTTCAAAGCTCTTTTACCTTGTAAGATATTGTTTTTTGCAACCTTTATGGATTTTAAAAACTGGTTTACATACAGGATGGTAGTTTCTTGGACAATATTTATGGAAAGTGGAAACTCATAAGGTTTTCACCGAATAGATGCAGGACATGCATGCAAAAGAATAATTTTCCTAGGTTTTGTACAACTAGACACACTATAACAGAAGAAATCTGTACATGTTCCCAAATAGAACAAAGTCCCATGTTGAGTTCTAAAAAGGATGTATCTTAACATGACTGCCTCTTTGAAGACTTCCACAATCCCATTTAAGCATTAGGAATTTTTGATAGTGAGGAAGACATCACCCAGAGAAAAGCAAGAGTAAACATCTAGTAATTTTAAAGCTATAGTTGTCATATTTAAAAGCAATAAATATATTGCTTTTAAATATGACAACTGTAGCTTTAAAATTAAAGGGGAAGATAGTTTTTATAATGGTGTAGCACTGAAGCAGAAATTCTGTTTTCTATCTATTGAAAAAGATCATGTGCTTTGCAAATTACAGACAAACAAGGACAGATAGCTTTTTTGTAATGTTACAAAATATTTGCCTCCCCCATTCAACTCAGAAAGGCAGTTTTGAGAAGTCTAACTTAGTTTTTTAGACACATATTTTAGCATCCAGATTTGATAGTATTGACCTTAACCTTTAATGTAAAAATCATATTTAGATAAGGTTCTGACATAAGAATGGAGCTGGTGTTAATTCTTTTTTGTGGGTTTGTGGTTTTTTACATTGCAACATAAAAATTGATTTCTTAAGATGCCATATACACATGGAATATGGTGCCATAATACAGAGCCATACAGAGTATGTTGACTAACTCTAAACAAGACAAATTGATGCTAGAAGGAGCACACCTACATTTCAGCAGTTTTCTACTTGTGCTAATTTACCCTTCTTCAGCATTTCACAATTGGGTCTAGGCACGAGTAGAGGAAGAACTCTTTAAAATACCTGTGATCAGGTTGCAGTTTACTTCCATTAAGCAAGAAATCAAAAGAGAAGTTTGGTGTTTTGGGAACTTTTTTTGTCCATTGTTTTTTTCTCAATCCTACGTATTTGCAAAGAATTTAAAGTTCTTTTTCCTTGAACTTGTCACAAAGCAAACAATAAGAAGCAGTTCCTTTGCTCAAAGTTTCAGGAACATTTTCAGTCAACACATATACCCAAAATGTTTGCTCTCAAGCACAGCAGTGATCAGAGAAGAAGAATTAAAGAAGTCATTCATTTTAAAGGAATGATAGGGTCAAGTCTCTGGCTAGATTACTGAAAAGAACAAAAACTCTTCAGCAGTATCAAAAGACACCATAAGACACACAAAAGCAGTATGTTCCCTAAGCTTTTTTAGAAATATTGATTGCTACCTAGTCTTCTATTCTGAAAAGGATGGCAGTTATCTCCTGTGAACACAAAATACAGAAAAAATACGGTGTAAAAAGCTTTCACATTACAGCTGAATTTCCTGACAGAAGTCAGACCTCTGCTTTCTCAGTGAGAGAATTAGATCTATGAAAAGAGCTTTCAAGGAGACAATGTGAAGAATTACTTCTGCTTTTATAGTATATACAATGCTGATCTTTGCTGTGGCAGTACAATTACAATATTGTATCATTACCTCATTTTTTCAATATTTTAACAAAATCAGCATTTTTCATTGTTTCCCATTCTAAGATGTGAATGTATTAAGCAGAATAATAAACTTCTATGTGTAAAGGAAAAATTACTTCATTCCAATGATAAAGATGCAACAGATTTTATAAAAATCTGCATTTTATTCTCACAATATTATGTTTTTTTCACTTTGCCCACTGGTTAATATATCAGTAAAAAGCACTATTGTTAAAAGTAATGATCGTCAGGCCTTTGGTTCCTTGATATGTTATGAGAAAGCTAAAGATAGAAAAATATTCTTTGACAGGATTTATTCTTGTCAATAGCTCATTATATAAGCTTGGTTTAGCCCTTTGTTTAGAAAGAAAATCTAAAAAGATCTTGTGCCATTTAAAAAAGTTGTTATATTCTAAGCCACTCTTCTGCTCCTGAATTAAATTAATTGGGATATGCAAGAAAGAAAAATAAAAAGCAAACAAAGAAAATAAATTAAATAATTGATCTTGATCCTCTTTTTGTTGTGGCCTTGGGTATAGTTAGCCTAAATACTGTCTAAAATCGGACATTTCACTAGTTTATAATGTAAAATATTTTGAAGGAGCAATGCACTTTCAAGAATAAATGT
>WAAE01014784.1:0-88033 GCA_013400495.1 Nicator chloris | reverse complement strand
TGTGTGTATATATAGATATAGATACATATATAAATAGATATAAAAATCAGAATGTCGCTTGGATTTTGAATTTTTGAGGAAAAATTGTTAAGCAACCATCAACTGCCTGGAGCCACAGAAGAGTGAGTTACAGTAACAATAGATTGTTCTCCATTTAATTAAAACTCCTCTCTGGTATCTTACCAGACACCACGGCAGATCATTAGGGGAATTCTTACCTGTGAAATCTCCCTTCACACACAGCAGCCTGACAGAAATATAATTTTGTTGGTTCTTCCAATCCTTCTGTCATTTTAGACTGTATTTATCAAAAGGGAACAGTGCTTCTGCCAAAGGTAATATTCACATAAGTTAAGATGAATTCCTGCAATTAAATATCCCTGAGAAACAGAGTTTCCTTCAGTGGGTGAAACCCAAAACACAAAAGCAAATCTGATTGCACAGAAAGGTGACAAACCCCTTGGTTTCCATTCTCTGAAGAGAGGAAACAGCATTAAATAATTATGGAATTGGTCCAGCCCAAGAGAAGGGAAAAAGAAAAAAACTTGAATACTTACTGATGGTACACTGAAGGGAGGGAGGGGTTTCTCTCTGGTGAGGGCAAGGGGAGGTTGCTCATGGCTCTGCAGGCGAGGCTAAGGCTCACCAATAGAGAGCCAACCTACACCAGCTTCCCAGAACACATATTTTTTGTTTGGGAAGAAGGCAATTGAGATCCCATCTCCCAGCCAAGACAGTTGTTTTCACTTGTATTAAAATCAAATTATAAAATAAAGCCCCATCCAAAACCACAAAAGTCTCCTGGTTTTGTGTTACAACTGGATGAAGCCTCCACTCAGCTTTACGTGGTTTCCACACAAAAATGTAAATTATACACCAGTTTAGGAAGAACATAGTCCCCATTTGGGGTTAATAGTGAATGAAAGCTGCATGTTTATGGGCTTCTTCATAAAGCTTTTCCACAGCTGTATCTGTTTTAGGAATAGAACCAGTCAAATTAGCTGTACAGTAATATCCATTACAAAAGTGATTCTTCTGTATTTTTCCACCAATTCATTTTTCAAATTTTTTTTGTCATAAAAATTGACTCTTTCTTTTGAAGGTTTTTGTCCATATCTTATTTGAGCACTTGTACAGTAAAATCCCAGACTCTTTCCAAAGGGCCAATGTGATTATTCATTCCTTTTTGCATGTCAGTAACTACAAAACCGTAGAGTATTGTCTCCACTCTGTGAGTGGCAACAGAATTACCAGAAGCTAAAGAACACTAGGCTATGAACACTTTTCGGGGGTTACTTTCTAGACTAATTATTCATGCAAAAATCCACAAAACTTTCAGGACTTTTAAATATTTTCAACTATACAAAGCAGTTTTTCCAGTATTCACAAATACAAATAAGTTTTAAAGCCAATCTTGGTGTCATTATTTGGAAGATACTAAGCTATTCTTTCTACTATCAAATTAATCCGACACACAATTGTGTTTATTCCTTAATCCTTAAAAAATAATGCATATTATCCTCTGAAGGTTACAGTATTATAAAAGTTCTTTTAAAGTTTATATTATATTCTTTCAAACTGTAATTGTAAATAGAGAAAATGGAGGAATGGGGGGATAGGGCTTTTTAGCCCAAAATGGTAGGAATGGGGGAATAGTAAGAGATTCAGCAAGTTGACCTAGAAATGAAGAAACTACACTGCATTCAAGCTGAATAATGTAACCACCTGCTAGACAGGTCTGAGGTTTGAGGTGAGGACCTCAGCACTGCCTTAGCCTTGAGCTCACTCATTCTCTCTCTGAGTGATAAGCAAGGTGGAGAAAACAGCTCCTGCTCCAAGGGGACCAGCCAAAAGGCCACATGGATCCCTCCAGATCTCACAATGCCTGCCAGAGCAAGGATCTTCCTGCTCAGTTCAGATGAGACACCAGACCTTGAGATCCCTTAACCGCAGGCCATCTGAGAGATATACCAGTGTCAAGGAGAGAAACCAGCACTTACTGAGAGTATGTAGAGGTCCAAGTGAGAGAGCACCTTCTCAGAGCTGGCATAACCCAGCCCTAAAGCCAGCATTTCTCTTTCCTTACAAGGAATAGGTGTATGTCAGTCTCCAGCTACAAGGAGTTGCCCAAATGAAGCAACAGGGCAAGGACATTCCAAGTGACCCAAAATGCCTTGCTCACTCACAAGCAATGAGACAGGGAAGGGACCAAACCTAAAAAGAAAGAAAAAAAATAAGAAGGCAGAACGAATAGGTACTTTAATAGGTCCTTTCTGCTTACTGTAATAACAATGTAACAATGCTTGCTGAGGCATTATTTGATTTGCTCTCCATACAGCCACAGCTATTTAACAACCCAGGTTGTCACCCTGCAAATTCAACAGATGCAGAGTAGTGGAGTGTTCACAGGCCTCTTTGCACAGGGTTGATTAAATGCTCAAGAAGTTAATCATGACTGAGAAAACTACCATAATCCTCCAGGGCAGCCACAGCAGTGGAAATGATATTTATGTAATATGCTCCCCACACAACCATTTGATGGGAAAGTTAAAACACTCCCATATGTATTTTTCTTTCCCCAAAAAAGCTTATCCAAGGTCTAAGGTCCTACAAAAGAGTTTGATAACCTCAAAGGTCAGCACAACAGGTCTGTGAAATAAACAGAGAATGAAACTTCTCTCTGAGTCATATTCTATCCATAGTGTTGTCTGTGGAGTCTGCCACAAGAGAAAAACTCCACCAGAGAGATATCAGTGCTCAGGAGCACCAAGGACAGGTGGCTCCTGGCAGGAGCAGCTCCCATCAGCATCAGTAAAGCTGTGTGAATGCCCCCGTGGTGAGATGCAGAAACATCAGCCAGCAGAGCAGCAATGGCCATAAATGAGACAAGAACCAAGTCAGAGAAAAGGGCTTGGTGAGAGACCACGAGCTCAAGCCAGAGGTGGGTGAAAAAGGACACCCACCAGTGGGTGGTACTCAGACACGTGTTGTGGAGTGCACACAGAGGGCACAGCAGAGCAGTTGTTCATAATGGGCTATGACTAATTATTTTCATTCACCAGCACATTTGGAACCATATTTCTCAAACAGTAACCTCATGAATGGTAACGAGACCCCAGAGTATTTACCACACCACTTATCTGTTATTAGAGCACACTACTAATGTGTCTGTGGGAAGCTGGACATTAGCTGAGGGGCTGGAAAAAAAGGGCATTCAAATGCCAACAAAAATTAATTATATAAAAGCACAAAACAGTGATGAATCAACCAAACACCAGCACACTAACAGAGACAAGATAGGCAGGTCAGCTGCAGCAAGCATCCAGCCTTCAAACATTGTCTGCATCTAGGGATCAGAATTAACCTCCTGCTCCCTAGGGTCCTCTCTGTCTGAGTCCTCCCACTCACACGATGCAGTGGCATGGCCAGACATGCTGTGCTGCCATGGCTTAAGAGATTACAGTCCCAGCATGTCCCTGGCCACTTGCCCCCACCTTTCCCTCCCACTGCATTTCATGCCAGTTACCATCCTTCTACAACCCCTAGCAGAAACTGTGCTCATACCCAGGTTTGTATCTAAGACTTTTTAGTGCATCTTGCTTGTTCAGATCTTTCAAGACGACATTTTGGCAGCCTGAATCTTGGAAAAACTACATCAGCAGAACTTAGGAGGAGGTGAGGAGGACTGGTCATCAGAGTAGTGGGCTAAGCACCTCTACACCAGCTGAGCTATGGCCAGATCAGCCTGATGGACTGCACATGAAAACAGGGAAACTCTACTTACTGCATCGGCCAAGAGAGGTGACATTGCACTTTTTTCAAGATTTAGGCCAAATTCTGCTCAACCAGGGGCACAGATCATTTCTCTGTTACTATATTGGACAATCCAGAATGTTAACACTCTTCTTCCATACCTCCCAACAAAGGGAAGGCATGGAATTTGGGGGGTTTTGAGTGGACCTACAAGCAGTGAGATATCTTACAGAGCAATACAGGTGAAGAGGCAGTTTTAAGATGTGGTATACACAGGTGGTACTTGTGACATGGAGAAGAGGGTCTCCTCTATAGCCACAAATGCCCTTCACTGCTCAAATCACCCACAGAAGACGCCAAGTAGGAAGCACATGTCAAAGCCAGGACAGTGTGACAGTGCTGTCAAAGCTGCTGCTACACAAGACTTGGTAGCCCTTGAGCTACAGCTGAATGCTTTGAGACACTCTCTTGTGTTCCACTCCACCCCAGCACTTGAAAAATAAATCCAGAAGCAGAACTGGGTATGAGCAGAGGGCATAAAACATCAGAAATTATTTTTGGGGCTCTGCCATGCTGATCCTGGGCAAGAGGAAACTGTGTCTGTGCCAGCCTGCTGGGAGGACTAACATCACCCAGAAATCAGACAAATGTGCTGGCAGAACCCAAGCAGAACACAAACCTGCTGCAATGCACCACATGGCCAGGACTGCTGCAGGGAGCTCAGCACTGGACACAGATTTCTGTGGGCACTTGCATATCATACAACCCACAGAGGGTCCTGAGACGGCTCTATTTTGCATGGTAAAAAGGTCAAACATGTTTTCACTGCATGTTAAAGAGGACTTGGTGTTTGATTTGAAGAATGCTACCTTCAGTGACTAAAATGTTACTACTCTTTATCCAATCACACACATACACACAAATGCTGGCTCTACTGGTGATTTGATCTAAAACTCAAAATGTCGAAATGAAAACATCCCCCAGATCAGCAGCAACTTTGGTTTTATCTGATGAACTTTATGGAAGTGTCTTTTCTTGCATGTTAAAGGAGGAAACATGACACTGAGAGATCTGGGGCCATGAGGGCTACTCAAAAGGCCAGATCCCCTCTTCAGAAATTGTGTGAAAAAATCCATCATCAATCCTGAAAACAAGGCTGGTAAATTTGTCTTCTCTGTGCCAAAGGAAATTAATTTGAAATGAACAGCTTAAAAATGTAGTCAAGCACTCTCAACATTCCTTGCCAGAGTTTCTTCCCCTTGCAGCAGTTACAGCTTCAGTATTTGACTCAGCTAAAGAGGCAAAATATTACCTGGGAGCAGAGATAGAATAAATGACTAATGGTGGGAAGGAAGGGGGAAAATGTTGGTAGGTCTGCAGGTTCATGCAAGGGCCCTGTTCCTCAAGTAGCAGCTGTGATTTGGGAGGTTTTTGCCCTGCACATTTCCTGCTCTGCTCTTCAGTCATACCAAGGGCTAGAAAAGCTGTTTCTGTGCCCTTACACCAATGTGACAATTGCAAGAGAAAAAGTAAGCTCTTAAAGCATTACTGACAAGCTATTTCAGCTATTAATTCTGATTTTTTTTTAAAAAGGTACTAAGCAGGTTACCGGGTAACATCCTTATTTCAAAGTAAACTGAGGAAAAGGAAAATACGTCCATGAACATCCACAAATTATTATTTTGCTTGATTAGCAGGCAATATGTAGATGTTTGCTCAAAACAGCCCCAGGAGGTTCTGTATCCTTTTCTAGGAAAGGAATCAGTAATTGCAGTTAAAGACAACAGCTTAAGACCCTCAAAAAAGACAGAAAGTATATCCCATAGGCAGAAAGGAATCCAAATTTGCCATATAAATGATTTACAGTGAATTTTTGGCTCAGGTCTGCAACATAGATTAGCATTCAACCAAGCAGTCACCTTCCATATGTCTGAAATTGTGTGACATTGGTCCTTGTCAGTACAATGCAATAATCTCTGACTTGCAGGTTGACCAAATACTTTCCACAGTTGCAAAGAACAGATGTTGCACCATTCACTCAGCTATGTAAGATAGAAATAATTGCTCTTTGTGCTAAGATACTCCTATGACTTGGACTTTGTGCTAATATACTTCTATGTCCCATGATCTCAACAGTCTCTCATATGCCTACTGCTTCCTATGAAACAGGAACAATAACCCATTAACACGGCAAAACAGGCTGTATTGGCCAAAAATCCATTAGGAGAGGACAGGCAAACACAAGAAACCTTTGCTTGGCCAGTTCAATGGCTAATGTCTGTTAGACCTTGCAGCCCTCAGTTTTCCTCCAGAGAGCACGACTGAATTAGGTTTTTAAAGTAAAACAATGAAAGTAATTAGACTGTTCTACAGCTTAACTAGGGGGTTTTTTTAAATATTTTGGTTTCTTTATTTTCATCTTGTGAAAAACATAGTGTAAATCACCACCTATCAGAGCCACTATTCTAAAACCATTGAATTGCTTTAAAGAGTTTGCTTTGTTTAAAACTTAACTAAAATAAACAATCTCACACAACTGTGAGTTACAAGACTGATACAGATCACCATTTCTTTTTTAATTTTTTTTTTAATTTTGGAACATGTATTTGAAAGATAACAAAAATGACCATGAGAAAAATATCCCTTATTAAAAAAAAAAATATCTTCAACTAGTTCTATTCCCTAAAAATTTCTAGAAGATCACTTTTGGTTTTGATTGCCTATGCAAACCTCCTCCCATAAGAGCAGGGCCACCAAGACAGCTTGGTCTGCTTCTGTAGGTCCCTCAGAGTACGCAAGGATGACTTTCTCCTAACACATTGCAAATTTCTAGCCTCAATCCCCATGCTTGTTTGTTTAGGTTGCATGGATCTACAGTGGGGTGAGTCCCAGGAAGCCTGCAGCTTTAAATGTGCAAAGACAAACACATTTCCCATGCTTAGCAGCAGTACTACTAACATGGCGTGGCAGTTCAGTTATCAGTCACATCATTGTGTTAGCCACAAAACCTTAAAATATTTCTTGAGTGAAATCACCCCAGTAAAGGAAATTTCAGTCTAAGTATCAGAAGTGTATTAAATACCTAAAGCCATTTTTTACTCTTACACACTCCGGTGTTACCAAGTGTTTATATGCCGGCCTGTAGCTACAAACACAGCTCTGCCCATAACCAAAGTGAGCCTTCTCCTTTTCCCCAGAATGAGACTGCACACGTCTGCCACTTGTCTCCCTGAGTAACGGGACAGCAGTTTGGGGGCAGGGCTGCAGGGCACAGATCACTCTGTGCTGTCCAAAATCTTTGCAGATGCTTATGAAATTGGGGGCTTGAGCTACAGGCTCAACCCTAAGTGAGGCCAGCAGAGAAGGTGCTGCTCACAAAATCACAGAATATTTGACACAGGAAGGGATGTCTTGGAGATTGCTCAGTCCAAGCCCCCACACAAAGCAAGGGTCCTCAGGAGCAGGTTGCTAGGGGCCAGGTACAGCTGAATTTTTAATATCTCCCTGGACTGCATGCTGCTGCTCACAATACTTTTACCCCTGCAGTTCAGTCAGTTTTCAGTCCACCTCCCTGTCTATTTATCTGCCCTATATTTCATCAGTTTGCCCTATCAGGATGCTACAGAACAGAGTGTCAAAAGCCATATGCTCTCTCCTCATCCACTGAACTCATCACTTCTTTCTAGAAGGCTCTTGGTTTGGTCTGGCAAGACTCCTCTTTGTTTAACCTATGCTGACTGCTCCCAATCACCTTCTTGAACTTAATGTATTTGGAAATGTTTGTGTTTTCAGGAGCATTGCCTTCTCAAGGTAAGGCTGAGCAGCCTGCAGTTCTCAAATCCAACTTCTTGCTCACCTGAAGTGCTGCTGGGTGACAGGAGTGATGCTGGGTGAAAGAAATACAAAAACTTAACTGAGAGAGCAAGATCACCCAAGGCAACTATCCAGTTTTGCTCATCACCAAGGTTTGCTGCTGACCTTTCTCATTACTGTAAAAATAAGAGCTGTCCCAGATAAGCAAGGTAAAGTATATTCTGCTTTTTCTTTTTTTTTTTTTTTCCCTGCCCTGGACACAGTTGTGCACTGATGTCTGCTTAGGACACCTGCAACTCATTTGTCTGCTGATTATCCCTCAGGAGACATCAAGGTACTTAAAGTTCCTGACGAAGATCAGGACCTATAAATGTCTTCTTCCAGCTGTCTGAGGAAGATCTCAACCGGTTTTACCTCATCAGGTGGTCTGTAGCAGAAATCTGCAACAACAACATCATCTAATCCTGACCCACAAGGTCTCAGTTTATGGCTTATCACTCACTCCAAGGCAGAGCTCAGCACGTTCCAAATGCTCTTTCTCATACAGGGCAGTTCCTTCTCTTTACCTCCTTCCTATGGAGCCTGTAGCCAACTTTTAGAGCACTCCAGCTGTGTGAAATATCTCACCATGATCCTAAAGAGGTTGTGGCCCTGCTATTGCCCAGAGACCTCTAATTCCTTCTGTTTGCTGTGCTGCACTGTTGGAATGCCAGCACTTCAGAGAGGTGTCCAGTCAAAATGATTTCCCAGAAAAGGCTTGAGAACTCTCCTAGTTTTTGACCAGGTTGTTGAAGACTCCAGTCAGTTTTGCATGGATTCATCTGAGCCCATTTCCCCTGTAGCAGTAAAGATGATGAAGTTCCCCAAGTCCTGAATCTGCCCAGAAGGGCTGAGAAATGAAGAGGATTTGTTTTCCTGCCCTGTACCCTTTATTAAGCACTAGTCCAAGTTCAGAACATACGTGAAATTTTGCCCCTTCCAAGAAAAAGTTTCACCTGATGCCTTTAAAGAATTGCATCTTTCTGCACACTCCAGTTTTACCAAGGTGGACATGATCCTACTGAGTAACTTCACACTTCAGATGCTCCAAAATCTCCCACCATTTACAAAGCAGGTTCATTTCCCCCTGTTACTTGTGTGAGCTATCAACATCCTTGTTTGGTATGGTCAGTATTTCAATCCCGTTCACACAAAGAGGGGTGTTCACGCAGTCCTGATGTGATCCTTCAGAGGGACAACCTACTTCACAGGTGTTCATAAAAACAAGGAGGAGAAATTTATTTCAGAAGAGGAATGCTGAGTGGAGATCCACAGAAACTCATTGGCTGCTTTGGGACTAAACTAGTCATACTCTAATCTGCTCACAGAAGTTTAGTAGCCATGAGGCTTGAATCTATTCTTACTCATATTCTAGAAGGCACTGTTGTTCAGGAATAAATATCATATGTAAATAAAAGACAGACTAAGCTGTAGATTTTCAGTAGCAGATAAAACCACAAAATTTAGCTTATCACTAGATTCCATGCGTTCCAGTAATGTTAAATATCAGACTACAGTGACCAGAGAACAAAAATTAGTGAACCAATCCCACTCGTTTCAATGAGATTTTCATACCTTGTAGCTCCTTTGAAACAGAAAAAGAGCAAGAGTTTATATGTATTTATACAATGCCACCTAGTGTCGTATTCATCAACACTTTTTAATCCAGAGATCACCCAGTATTTTTTAAATATCAGTGTTTGTTGGCACATTGTCACCAAAATGCTTTTCAAATACTGAAAAACAGCAGCCAGATTACATGGCCAGAGTTCATTCTTTACCTCCATTTTTTCCTGTGTTGTTCTTTACAGTGTATGCAGGAATGTGACTTAATTCTTACTATTCCTATTTTGCAGCTACTTTATAAGCCCTGATGTCACACACCACAGGGAAAAAAAATAAATTTGTATAACACTCCTGTATCTAGACCAGTTTTGTAGCCACTGGAGAAAACCAGGCACTTTGAGGGACTGTGTCATTTCGCCCTAAAACCAATATATAAGATAGGGCAGATGAATTACAGCCCCAAATTTGTCGTTCTCTCCACTGCCTCCATTATTCTGCAGTAGAGAAGCAGGCAGTGTCTACCTCCCACTGGTAAAGTAAGCAAAATTTCTGGAGAAGGGGAAAAGTGGAAGCCAGCGAATTCTGGCATCAGGGTGAAGGCTTCTGCCTCACCTAAGGGTTTAGAGTTGCAAAATGGATTCACTATCATCAAAGATGAAGGGGAAACAGATGTGACTACAGGTAAAGGCCTGGTCCTGCACACAATATTCCAGGTGAGATAATCCCCTCCCTTGCCCGGCTGGAGATGCTGTGCCTGATGCCCCCCAGGACACACTCGGCTCCCCTGGCTGCCAGGGCACTGCTGACTCTTGTTCACCTTGCCATGGACCAGGAACCCCAGGTCCCTTTTTTGGCACTGCTTTCCAACCTCTCATGTCCCTGTATACACACACCAAGGGTTGCCTCATCCCAAGTTAGAATCTGGCTCTTTCCCTCTGTGCTGGAGTGAGTGACAGGAGCTTGGGTTCTGTGACCATGGGACACTGTCTGCAGAGTAGCATCTGCTTGGGAGATGCTTGCTAGGCTGAGAGAAGTCATTTTCATCATGAGTTGACCTCATAAGGAGGGCTTTAAATTCAGGAAAATGAAGAGAAGAGTAACTAGTAGTCTTGTGAAGGAGAGATGGACAGAATCACTGAGCAAAAGGCATGTGGAGTGATGTCATGGAAGGGACAACAAAGTCAGCAAAATGGAGAAATCTTCCAAACCATGTCCAGAAACTCAAGGTTCTGAGGAACCTCTCTGAAGTGCCTGTACAGTCATGCTGTAGAATGGGGCACACACAGAAACACAGGAATTACTGCCTGAACATCAGGAGACACTTTGTTCATGTGAGGGAGCACCAGCACAGGTTGCCTAGAGTCCTTGGGGTCTCAGTCCTCTGAGATATTCCAAAGCCATCTGGACATGGACCTGGACAACCAGCTCAAGACAGCCCTGTGTGAGCAGAGGGGCTGGATGAGAGATCCTCCAGACGTCCCTTCCAACCCTAACCATTCTGTGATTCTCTAAAGAGAGCCAGAGTCTCTTCATCAGACTTCCACACTGCTCAGTTCCAAGGTTCTGTACAGGGAAGGAGAATATTGACCCCAAAACCATTATATTTTGAAAGAGGGGATAAAAGATCTTGCTGCCAACCAGCTCACTGTTTAGGCCTATGTACTTAATATTTTGGAACTGACTTGGAAGAAAAGAATAATTAAAGTCAAGAACTAAAACTGTGTCTTATCTAAGTTACATAGCAGTCCTCTCAGGAGATAATGGACTTCTTACATAGGTATAGTGCAGAGCAACTACACTGTCTCTTTCTAAACAAGTATTGGGTACAGTGCTTCATGTCCTAAAATAGGGTCTCCTGAAAGAGGAGTCATCAGGCAAACAAAAGGTTGTTAGTGCTGTTTCTCAATATTCAATTGGGGCACCAAGCCAGTTTAATGTTTTTATTTCACTGTTGCCCTGTAGCCCGCTAAATTCAGGATTGCCATTACTATAAAAGACCACAGGCTTCATTCTTTCTCTGCAAGGCCTCAGGACTTGCCAGGCTTTGTTCAAACGTGTCTTGGCTTGCCTAAAGTTTTGCTTTAGCTTGCTCAGCTCTAACAGCAATTTTTCTAGAGACCATGGCCATTATTATTGCCTGATTTGTTTTCTTTGTTATAATAATGTGGTAAGACCGTATTTTTGTATATAGACAATACTTATTCTACACTAAATGAAACATTTATGACCCCGGGATAATGATACATTGTATGGGGAAAGCAAGGCTGATATGATAGCAGAGGCCTTGAGAATGGGGACATGGGATGCAGTGCAAGCAGGCAGGGGGTGACAGAGACATTCATTAGCACTGGAGACTCCCCCAAGGCTATAAAGAACCCACCAAACGGGCTGTTAAAGAAGTGCACACCTGTAGCTAAGCAAAACAGCTTCAGGGGCAACAAGAAGACCAAAGAATTTGTCTTTGCACTGGAGTCTCCTTGATAGCTGGAATTCTCACCAGCTGTCCTGGGCATTGATCTAGTAAGGCTGTTAAGCCTGTGCTTAACTTGAAAGAGTACTAATGGAACTCAAAGCTTGAAGCAAACAGGACTTAGGCTGAAGTTAAAGTAGCTGTCTGGACTGAATGGGTTGTTTATATAAAAGTATTACTGCTCTGTAAAGCTGAGCAAAGTTTTCCAGTTTCCTCAAGATGAAGTAATATTACAAATACAAGAAGAATTACATTCTCAAAATGTATGTGTATTTGTGAGCACAAACTTGTAAATACTTTCTTATTTTCTCAGAGAATGATCTGTCTTCCATGTAACACTGTTTGCTATACACCTACTCAAAATTTTATGGTCTTAGTCTAAATGTTTATGATTTAAAAATCACATGCTTAAAACATTATTGGCAAGGGTAAGATAGAATCTTAGAGAAACTTGGTCTCAAACCAGCCTTTTTTTTTTCCCCTGAGAATTTATTGATTTCTGTAGTTTGGGGTTTTCTTCTTAGGAAAATGGGCTGTTCTCTCCCCCACCCTTATCAGTACAGCTGTGTAAATGCACTAATCTGAATCATGCTCTTGCACCAGGCACTGCTCCACTGAAATACTGCTAAAGTCAGTATTTGTAGGTGTGAATTGCATAGAAATGAGATGAGAATCTGACTGATTTCAGTAGCTCTGATCTACTGAAAACTGGAGGGAAATCCAGGGCTGCAGTTTTCTAAGCCTTCATGTCAAGATAACCAGCATCCAGTTGTCTCCTGTGCTCAGAGAGAGAGTGTTCAACTCAAAAATTCCCAGTTTTTACCTGCTGAGAGTTGGGTCCAGAAGCACTAATGTCCTGTGATGACAGAAGAGACCACAGATCGATTAGACTGATTCATTGTTGGTTGTCTTAGCTGTAAATTCATAGAATCATAGAATAGTTTGGATGAAAAGGGACCTTTAAAGGTCATCTAGTCCAGTTCTCTCTGCTGTGAGCAGGCACATCTTCAAAAAGACCAGGTTGCTCAAAACTCTATCCAACCTGACCTTGAACAGCTGCAGGGACGGGGTGTCCACAACTTCTCTGGTCAACACGTTCCAGTGTTTCATCACGGTCATCGTAAAAACAATTAGTTCTTATAAGTATTCTAAATCATCTCTCCTTCAGTTTAAAGCCATTACCCTTTCTCCCACCACAACAGGCCCTGCTAAAGTTACTCCCCATCTTTCTTATAGGTTCCCTTCAAGTACTGAAAGTGCACAAATTCAGCTCTTACAGGATTGGAAAGGTGGTGGGTGGGGAGGGAATGGGGCAGTATGACAGCCTGTGGGGCTTTTTCCCATGTGGGTGTTAATTATGCAGTTCTTACCTTTGAGCTCTTTCTGGTAACTCTGCACCAACAGGAGAAGACACCTTGCTCTTCTGCCATTCTGGATGATGTAATTTCAGTGCACCAATCAGCAGTGGGCTGGCAATGATCAGAGAACTGGAGGATTCATCTCTCACAGGCCAAGGATGAATTCTGTACAGCCAACCAAGCAGAGAAAAGTAGATGAATTTTGTCTAGGCCATATTAAGAACAGGTCAACCCTCATTAACTGTTTGGCTTTGACCACACTACTACTTGCACTACCATTCTTCTCCCAGTCTCAAAAATATCTGTTTCAACCTGCATAAAGGAAAGGAGACTAAAGCATGGAAAAGTCTAACCAGAAAGAGAGCAAAACTTTTATTGCCACTGGCAAAACCTCATGGTCATCCAATGACCAGTTCTGGGCAGGGAGCAGGGTCAGATGACCTCCTACAGTCCCATCAGAAATACATCACTCTGTGGTGCCCTGACAGCAGAACCTTCTTCTGTTGTACAACTGCAGATTGAAAGATCATCTTCATCCAAAACCCACATGTTTACAGTTAAAATGAAGTGTTCTTTTTTCCATTCAAAACAGTCCCAGGCAGGACATGATGGACGCTGAGTGAAAGAGGAAACAACAGAAAGACATTGAACAGCTTTGCCCAATGTCATAGAATAGCCTGAAAGCAGAAATGGAAATAAAACACTGTGTACAAGTCTCAATAAAGAAGGAAATGGGAGTTTTGAATCACTAAAGCAAGGAAGATCGAGGAACATGACTGCTGAGGAGGGAAGATTTCCAGAAATAGCATGCTGCATGCAACAATTATTTCCTAATGCTGCTTTCCAGACATGTGTACAAAATCCCCTCAAAATCCCCATCTCCCCTGAGACAAGGGCTGTGCCCTCATGACTGATGGTGGCTTAAGACCTCAGCACGCATTGCAGAACTCACAGACAGCCCTGGCTGAGGGGAAAACCCACCTGACTGCTCACCAAGCTGAAAGGGAGAGAGGGGCCCACATGTTGCTAATTTGAATGAATTTATCTGCTGTCTGCTTAAGCCAGGGTACTCCAGAGAGTTGATCTGGGGACCACGTTCACTTCAGAGGATGAGCTATGCCTGCTCCCTGTGACTCCACTTCCAGCAGCTGCATTTCCATAACATCCAAGAGCCCCAGCAGCCTGCTCAAAGATACTCGTGCCCACCACAGCCCTGGGGGAGCCCAGTGCCTCCCAGCACCAACCAGCAACACAGGGCAGATGGATTTTAAGACAACATGCACTGTGAGTCCTTCAAATCTGCTGTGGCAGGCCTGCATCACTGTCTCCCCACATGTCCATGAGCAGATGTGAAGATGTTCCCATGTGAGGATGTTTGGTGTTGCTGCTTGCCCAGGTACCTGCAATAAATATCTCATTTAACCTGATTTTTTTTTTAAAGAAAGGTAATTACACAACAAGCTTTCCATTTCCAAACTTTGCCACCTCTGTGACAAAAAAGAAAAAAGGTGAAACATTAATGTCTTTTAAAAAAAAATGTTTTCAGCCGAAATAATGAAAGGGGAGCTGGAGCCGTTCCAAAGACGGAGAGGAGACAGGAACTGTCAGGAAGCCTCATGCAGCTTCCCGTGGTCCTGTGACTCAGAGGACTGCTGTCCCCATGATCTGAGAGGATGTTCTCCTCAGCTGTCCTCCACGACCCTCTCACCTGCCACAGTGCAAGAACACTTACTCCATAAACCTTTACAGAGAGAAACGTGTCAAACACCTCAAAAGAAAACCAATGCATCAAACAGCAACACCCATGCAGGAAAACCCAGCTACATCAGTTCTGCAAGTGAAAGGTGTTCTGTGACAGAACACAGCATTTCTCAGATGCTGCAGGCTGTAATTTGGGTTTCTTCTGGTTCACCCATATCCTTAAGGAGGAGAGGATATGGGTGGAACTTCATCAGTGTGATAAAACTGTCACCCTTGGATTTGTAAGAACCCATAAAGGAAACCTTCCAGAGGTTTGAGGTGGGAGGTCTTGTATCTTGCTTGCTGGTTTTTCCCTCAATGCAAGTCCAGCTCTGTGAATACCTTTTGCTCATCAGCAAAACTGCATCCAGGCAAGTCACCCCAGCACAAAGTGCAAAAGGCTCTTTCCATTGACTTCTCCCTCCTCAGCTCCAGGTATGTTCTTGGAGGATGCAGACAGTTCTTCAGGATGGGTGTAACTATTGATGCTGGAAAAAGTTGCAAAAGCTCCTCTGCCCTCTGTGTCCCCATTAGGCTCTCTGCACTGCTCAGCAAGCTGGGGCACTTCAGGCCAGCTGCATCCCTGCAAGGATGGCCCAGACCCCAGCTGTGCCCTGCAGAGAGAGGACCCAGCTTACTCAGAATGCAGGAGAGGCAGCTCTGGGAAGCTCAGGCTCAGCACGTGGGGCTGAGCCCGTGGTTACACCCTTTGTGGAGCAGCCCCCACGTCAGTGCTGGGGTCTGCCTTAGCACCCTGCTATGATGAAGCAAGGGAAGGTCATCTTGTACCAAAACCTCACAAATGAAGTGCAGCACAGCACTGTAGGCCTCAGAAATATTTCTCGAGTACTTTTTTCCTCATATGAACTGCAGCTCAGTGGTGCATCCCACAAAAACAAGAAACTCCTCTCCCTCCTCCAGGGATGACACTGTACCTTTGGATCAGTGCATCCCTGCCATGGGCAACCCAGGGCTTATTGACCCTGGTCATGGTGGCTCACTTCCATCTGAGGGTTCAGGGAGACAAAATGTGGCATTCACTGCACTGAAAAAATGCCTAAAAATCAAATCCACCAGCACCCACCTGCACCCCAGTAAATTCTGATGGGAAACCATCTCGTGAGAGCCTCTCTCTGCCCCCAAAAGCACTCACTGACAAACTGCATCCAGGCAAGTCACCTTAAAAGGAGCTCAGGCATCAAATGAGATCTCTGTTTTCTGAGGTTTTTATGGTCATCACAGAGTGAGAGTGAAGTGACTTGTGGGCTCCAGGTGTAGCTCATGCACTCGATGCAATCCAGCTTCTGCTGAAGTCTTTTGCAGCTGCATTAGGCAAAGCTGCATCCAGAGCAAACCCTATTTCAGACTTCCTTGTCCATTTGGAGACAAGCCAAAAATCAGAAGGTAAAATTTTGGCCCCAGGGAATTCAAATACTTCAATAGGACAGGACTTCATGCAAAAAATCTGTTTGCAGAGGAGGGACAAGGAACCATGTATTGATGGAAGAAATTAGTTTGACCACCATATATTTGTTAGATATAATTTAGCTCAATAGTTTTATTTTCTATGGTTCATGTGTAATAAAAGGACCATTACCAGAAAAAGATTGACATCAACCCTCAGCAACAGAAATTTTATAAAGTTATTGGAGAGCAATACAAACACACTTCATCACTATTAATATGTTTCCTTTGGATTCTCCTTTGATTAAAAAAGAAAATCAAATGTTTATTCTCACTGTAGCATCAAATTAAACGACATGAAACAAAACTTAGCAGAGTCCCAAACTTTTTGTACCCTGTGCTGTGCTCATCTGCACATGTGTGTGTTCCTGTGGGTGTATTTTTAGATTGGCCTAAGTCACAGCATCAGGGCAATTAGGGATGTGAGGGATTCCTGGGTGCCGAGTTCTGGAAACATGTTTATTGATAGGCAGGCATTTCTCGCCTTGGTATCTGAGCACAGTGAGGACTCCTCGTCTTCCGTGGGGGAAGCTCAGGCAGGAACCAGGGCTGGATCAGAGTGTTCATGACTGTCACGTAGGCAAGGGCTGTGTGGCTGGAGAATACAAGCAACTGTGTCTGTAAGAAGAAATGGTATTTTCTTCAGTTCTTTAAAACCTCTAAAAGGAGATGAGAACAGAGGACAAATCCCACGGCACGGTGCAGGCATGTTGCAGGTTTGATGGATGAACTTCTCTCTAGGGCTCTGGATAAGAGACAAGTGATTTCCTCTAAAAAGGGGCAATTTCTCAGCCACAGGAATGGCAGGAGAGTAGGAACCTGCTGAGGTCCCTTGATCTGCTCAAAAGGTGTCATATTCATGTGCTGATGTCCCCATCTCTCCTACAGGAGCAGAGCTGCTTGGTTCCATGCTCACTGCCTACCATTTAAAACCGATGCACTTTTTCATTCACAGTGTCAGAGCTTATTAGACAAACTAAAATTAAACCTGAGGAGCAGCATTTCATCTGCTTCACGTGTCCCTGCACAAGGAGAAACTTCAGGCAGTTTAAAAGAGGCATTAAAAATGTCAAATGCCTACAAACAACATGCAGTTGGACTCTCCTCTCCTCTCCGAACCTCTCCGAACCTCTCCGCTCCTCTCCTCTCCGCCCCTCTCCTCCCCTCTCCTCACCTCTCCGCTCCGAACCTCTCCGCTCCTCTCCTCTCCGCCCCTCTCCTCCCCTCTCCTCACCTCTCCGCTCCGAACCTCTCCGCTCCTCTCCTCTCCGCCCCTCTCCTCCCCTCTCCTCACCTCTCCGCTCCGAACCTCTCCGCTCCTCTCCTCTCCGCCCCTCTCCTCCCCTCTCCTCACCTCTCCGCTCCGAACCTCTCCGCTCCTCTCCTCTCCGCCCCTCTCCTCCCCTCTCCTCACCTCTCCGATCCTAACCTCTGCGAACCTCTCCGATCCTCTCCACTCCCAAATTTTGTGGCCTCATGGTTTTGTTGGCACAAAATGTACTGTGTGCCCTGTGGAGTTTGGCACAGATACACATAGCCTTTCAGAAAATTCATTTATCTCATGTGTGGCTGCTTTTCCTCACATGGTCGTTACTTGTTTTCCTCCTTCATTTCTTGACTTCAAAGGCAAAAGAAGGAATTTTGTTTAAAGAAGCAGTAAAAGGATGTTGATGAGAGCAGAGTGTGTCCTCTCAAGAAGGTTTTTCCCCTGGAACATGCAATGTTCCTTCTGTGCTGTAGGATGCATCTGCCCCCTCAGTATCACCCCTAGGAAAGTCTTCTCTGGCCCATGAGGGAGGACAGAGGTGCCCCTCCTGATCCCAGGCGCCCAGCACAGCATCCCTGGGGATGTCCCTGCTGGGACATGCTGGCTGCTCTGCCCTGAAGCCTGGCTGCAGCGGGGACCGACAGACAGCACGGGCCCCTTGGCAAAAGACATGTAACTCTGTGCACTTCCCAGTGAATTCACAGTGATTTCCAGGGAAGGGACAAAGGGGGGAGAGAGAGGAAACAGACAGATCCATCTCTGGTTTCCTCTCCTGCTTTGTCCGTGCAGTAAAGTTGGGAGGTTAAAGCTATAAAATGCGTATCACCCTGTCTGACCCCTGCCCTTGGCAAAGCAGCACCGCTCCCTCCCACAGGAGGCATTGCCCACAGGAGAAAGGTGTTAATGTGCATTACTGCTTCAGACAATGAATTTGCAGCCACGATAATGAATCTGAGAGCTCTTTGCCTGATTTCTCCCTCACTGCCAGGCTGTCTGGGCAGAGTCCCTAGTCAGTAATTTCCCTGCATATCTCCTCAGGCCAATAGGAAACTCCATGAGTCACTTTCCTCCCTTTTAACAGCAGTAAGCGACAACTGGGAATCAGCAACTTCCTGTGAAAACAAAGGCACAAAGCCTTGCCTTGACAAGTCTAAATCACAACGAAATCTTTGCCAATCCTCCAGCTAAGGTTGCCATGCCTCTCCTCCCACTGCTCTGCTCTGTGCAGCAGCAGCAGCCACTCGGCAGTGCCGGAGGTGTGGGAAGCCCGGTCCCTCCGCACAGAATCATGTAATCATTAAGGATGGAAAAGACCACCAGGATCATCGAGTCCAACCCAGCACTGCCAGGCCCACCACTTAACCATGTCCCTAAGCGACACACCAACTTGCTTTTTGCACACTTCCAGGGAGAGTGATGCATCCCACCACTTCCCGCAGCAGCCTGTTCCAATGCTTGACCACCCTTTCTGTGAAGAAATTTTTACTAATATCCAATCTAAACCTCGCCTTATGCAGCTTCAGGCCTTTTCTTCTTGTTCTATTGCTTTCTACCTGTGAGAAGAGACTGACTCCCACCTGGCTGCACCCTCCTTTCAGGCAATTGTGGAAAGTGAAAAGGTCCCCCTGAGCCTGCTTTCCTCCAGGATAAACACTCCCACCTTTCTCAGCCAGCCCTCATCAGCTTTGTGCCCCAGACCCTTCCCCAGCTCCGTTGCCCTTCTCTGGACACGCTCCAGCCCCTCAATCTCTTTCTTGCAGTGAGGGGCCCAGCACTGAGCACAGGATTGGAGCTGTGGCCTCACCAGTGCCCAGTACAGGGGAATAATCACTGCCCTGGTCCTGCTGGCCACACCATTGCTGATCCAGGCCAGGATGCCATCGGCCTTCTTGGCCACCTGGGCACACCCTGGCTCATGTTCAGCTGCTGTTGACCAGCAGTCCCAGGGCCTTTCCCATGGGCAGCTTTCCAGCTATGCGTTAGTGCTGCATCCACACCTCTAAACTGAAGGGTACCAGGGGATGTTGCTGGGACAGGAAAGGTGAGCAGTCAGGGCTAACTTGTTTGTAAGCTCATTGACATTTGTTGGCCAGGACCAAGCAGTACACAGCCAGCAGGTCTGGGGACATGTCCAGGAGTTTACATGGGCCAGACCTCACTCCCTCTGGTCAGTGGTTGCCCCATGGGACTGGCCTTGGCAAAGGGACCCTTGCACCCCTGTTGTCATGTGGGAGGCAGAAGGCTTCCCAGCATTACCACAGCTCACAAAATCCATGCAGAAGTGGCAGCACAGAAGTCCTTGGAGGTTTTCACATCTGAAGGAGCACACTAGTGTCTAGTTAAACTGAACCTGGGGTGGATTTTGAGAATCATGATTTGAGGCTGAACCTCCAAAAATGGAGACTGATACTCCTAGGTATCTTAGGAATCTAGTCTGTGCTCTCAACTACTGCAGGAGGGAGCATAGAGGAGGGGAGGGAGATCTTGCTTATCCATGACAGTATAAAGTGCTTTTGTTGTCAAGTCTTGGGCAACATTGCCCAACACAGCAAGCAAAAGGTCATTCTTTCCTTATCAAACAGAAAACTCTTTAGAATGAAGAAATCAAAGAAAGATTTGTTCCAAGGATCTGAGCTAATGTCTGAAGACATGGCCTCAAGCCCCCCCAGGTTCTCAGGAAAATCACTCTGCATTGCTACACACACTGTTTTATTTGGACTCAGTCTCATCTCTGTGAGAATATTCTCTTCCCACTCCAACTTATTACAGCAAAATAATTTAAAACTAACTCACAGAATCAAAAATTAATCCCATGCTGAATGGTATTATGACTGCCGGAGGAAGCAGTAATTCCTGCCCAGCATCCTTGTCTGTGTACAGATCAAAGCCAGCATTAAAGCCAAACACATCCTCAGCTAAGAAGGGCAGCCCCACTACTGCTGTTCCCAGCTGAGCAAAAAGGCTGAGCTCCCCCCTTTGGATCATCTTTGGAGTTTACATGCCCTGGAGCTGGGATGCAGATAATCTTCAACAGCTGTGGGTCACCCGTGGGGTTGAATGAGGACCGTGAGGCTGAAGGGGGACAGGCAGGTGAGAATAAACTCCAGCTGAGGTGAGCAAGACTTCAGCATTCAGCTTCCCACAGGAGCACAGTGAAGGCTGTTTTCCAGGCTCCCTCTCTTTCCCAGAGACACATGAAGCCTGAAGTCATGCTCACAAACAGCTGACCATCGGAGACTGCATGAAGCTGAGTTCCCAGGCAGGCCAGCATGTGAAGGGCACTGTCAAAGGGGAGGTTTTCCATCAGGGCAGCTTTGTTCTGTGTGTTGCACATCGTGGGGAGCCGCTGGGCACAGCTCTGACGGCAGCAGCCAGTCTGGCTCAATCCCCTTTCCTGAGACTGCTCTAATCCACGCAGTCCCTGGCTGACTCCAGTAGTGACTTGAGAACAGGCTCCAAGCCATCAGAGGAAGCCTGCCGTGGTGAGTGGCCTTGGACTTAACAATCCCGAGTTTGTTCTTGTGGCCACTGGTCTCCTGCCCGGGTTCAAGCAGGCTGTGCCTGGGCAGATGAAGCTGGTCCCATACAGAAAACCCATATGACAGGTGATGTCTTTTGATCCTTGTAAGCCTGCAAGCATGAAGTACAGTTATCAGGGAACAGACCAGCTTTTTCACTTCCTGTCATCCCCTGCGTGAGTGACAGTGCTTTGCTTTTGGGATCCACAGCAGTTTTCACTTCACTGACAGTTATGGGACCGAGCACCTGGCTGAACAGGACACCTGCTGATTTCCAGGACACCTCCTTGCTGTCCCTGTGACCTTGCAGAGGATTAAGCTGTACTGTTATAGAAACCAACTGGATTTCTTCATCACCCCTGGTACATGAGCTGGAAAATCAAGGCCATGTCCCTTCAAAGACGACTTTCGTCCAAGTGACTGTTCCTCGTTGGACACTGCCCACAGCTCCTCTAGGTGAACATAATGCACAGATAATACTGTCTCAAACCCGCATGGCAGTGATGGCAATCGGTTAAGGACCGTACCATGTGAGCCAATGTCCTTCTTAAGCCTTTGGGTATAGTTAGAGCTGACATTTGGTCACCTTTTCAACTCGTGTAAATGGTCACAGGAAAGGAGTTTCCCAGTTGAGTTGCCTGTCATGGTGAGGGGGAAAGTTTCTTTTATTTTTCATTTGTTTTACAGCCAATAGACAAAGAGCAAACAAACATTTCTGGGTTCTTTAGAACTAGCTTTTTTAGGTTTGTATCAATGCAGTGCAATCAGCAGCACTTTAAGGTGGGACTCACACACCCGATCTGTTCATCCCAGCCCAATCTGCCCTTTCTTGCAAGTTTTTACTGCCTGTAATGGGAAAGCAGGCTTTCACTCTAAAATACTAGGAAAATACAGAAAAGAAGCCTTGCCTTTGTTCCTGACCCTGTGTGATCAGGTCTTCTGTAAACTTCAAGCAGGCCTGGGAACAGTCTCATCAGCTGCTGCTCCAACAGCCACAGCAGCATTTTTTATGTCTCTGTTGTGGCAGCTGAGGGGAAAAAACACCAGTTGGATTCCACCAGCATGAGAAGATTAATCATTCACCTGCATTTCCAACCAGACTCCTCCACCCTGGGTAAAGCTTTGGCATTAATATTAAAAATTCTTCTGACTGTTCTCCATTTTAATTAGCAAGTGGAAATCTCCCTGGCCTGTGCCAGGGAAAAAAGTCCTTGAGATTAAAGCAGGCTCTAATTCATATTTCTGCTTGCCACATTCAAAGTAGCATGTTGGTAAAGCAAAAAGCAAGTGTCCTGTTTGATGGAGATGGAAGGACATAATCCATCAGTTGGAAAAGGTGAGTGCTGTGTCCTGAGTAATCCCATTTCAGTGTGGCTAAAGGCAAAGGAGAGCACTGGGTGATTTTGTCAGTATATCCACAATGGCAATTTTAGGCTTCTTATGGGGGAAAAATTATTGCCTTAAAACTTACTGTTAATGTATCTACAGAATAAATAAAACATCCAGGATCTGCTACTAAATAATAAGAAAACACATGAAACTGTGTAGCTCAAAGAAAAGTGTAATATTTTTCTGTTGCATTCTCAAAGGTGTGAGAGAAAATGTATTGGTTTTGTCAAAGGAGGTGACTTGTGAGGCACTCTCTCTCTGCAAATTGAGAGGAAAACAAATCTGGAAATGGAAACCTCCAGACCAGTATTTAGGCAGAAAGCCACCAAAATGACACAGCCACCAAAATTACTTCATTGACCTGAACTGCATTTTGCTACAACCCCCTAGTCCTGTGCTTTTGCACCACAGCAAGGACTCATAACCCTGATGTAGAATCACATAAGCTGATAAAGACCTCTAAAACCATCGAGTCCAGCCATAGAGATCCTGGGCCCTGCCTCCCCTCCACGTTAAATGCAGCTGTGTAAAAGAAACTCCTCAAAGTAGTAAAACCTCAGTATAATCCTCACTGATTTTGCTACCTTTTTGTGCCTTGTCAGTGCATGCACACTCAAGGACCACTTGTCCAGAAATATTTTCCTCTGACAGAGTAGGAAATTGAAGGTGCACACAAGCTGTTCTGAATTTGAGCATAAGGCTGTGCTCAGACCACAGCAGACTCTTTTACCTGGGATGTCACTAGGAATCTGGAAATAAACCTTTCCTATGTCCTCAAACACAGGCAAAACCACAGTGGCTTGGAAAAAAGGAAGGGAAATTTGCAAAGGGGAAGGACCCAGCACTGGGTTGAGCAGAGGTGAGGGAGGGAGGAAGAACTAAGCCATAGGCCATGCTTGTTTCTGGGAGCCATGGATGAAGCAGCAGCCCCCTGAGATGCCTGGAGGGAGCCAAGCACTGTTGCCCTGATCAGACTTCTTAAGGACAGCCAAACCTCTACTGAAGAACTGACATTTCAGGTTGACCCACCACTTCCCACCAATCCCGGCACAAGCCCACCCCTGCATTCCTCTTTGCAAAATGAACTTTTGCAAGAAGTTTGGCGTCGTCAGAGACACCCATCCTATGACCACAAACATCAGGAGGCAGAAAGCGCTGGCCTTTCAGTCACATGCGGCCCAGCCATCCGGCCACGTGGTAGGCAGAGCTCAGGGTGTGCGGCTCTTCCCCGCCAGCAGATCTGGCAGATCAGGAGATGTGGTTTGCTGTGTTTAAAGAAGAAACAGTAACATCAACTCCCATTACCTCATTACCCAAGGAAGCGCAGAGCTGAAGTTGCCAGCTGACTGGCTCCGGCGTTACCTCTTCACTGACATTGCATTAAGACTTTATTTTGCAACAAATTTAAATGCTCAATCACATTCTCAGCATTCCTTCACCACCAAGAATCACTTCCAGGGCTAATGCCTGCAAACTGAAGGACAGTCCACTTGGATTAGATTTAAGAAAGAAGCTTTTTACAAGGAGGGTGGTGAGACACTGGCACAGGTTGACCAGAGAGATGGTGGTTGCCCCATCCTTGGAAACATTCAAGGCCAGGATGGATGGGGCTCTGAGCAACCTGGTCTACTGGAAGGTGTCCCTGTCCATGGCAGGGAGCTTTGGCACTAAATGGCCTTTAAAAGGTCCCCTCCAACCCAAACCACTGTATGATCCAATGACTTCATTTCGCTTACGACTCCAGAGATCTTATTGAAAAACATGGCCCAAAAAGTCACTTTTCAAAGCAGCAACTGTTTATTATTGGGAAGAACATTAGGACTTTTATTTTTTTTCTTTCTTACATATATTCAATTTGAATAAAAATAATTTAAAAAATTTTAATTTCTCTTTATATTACATGAAAATAACTTGAAACAAGAACTGTGAATTCTGGAAGCAAGAAACACAGACAAAACTGTTATTTAGCTGCTGAGATGTAGTTCTTGGATTTTTTTTTCCCAAAAACCCCCCTCAAATAGAGAAACAATCACAACTGTCATTCCAGTGGAGAAACTTAATCCATCTATAAAATATCTTTAAGTTTGAGAATGGTATATAGTTACACTAGAAAGCATTCATAATATAGTGTGTAAATTCTAATATACCACCTAAAATATATAACTTCTCAGACTTTACAAGGTCAAGTACTTTAGACCATATTCCAGTGGAAAAACACTACAAATCTCTTACAATCCTTTTAACGTTCTTGTTCAATTAACTTTTATTTCCTTTTGAGGAATTCTAATATAATTCCAAGCAACAAAATATTGCATAAGAACTAGCTTGCAGAAATTTATTCACACTAAATTGGACAACCACTGTTTAAAAGAATGAAGCACCTTTAGTAACAGTGACAAAACATCACTGTTAGTGTAGCTGATGAAGAAGCAGATTTTGTGCACAAATTGCTAAAATTTTCATGACAATAAATTTGATAAAAAATACTGTGTATTCGGTATTAAGAAATTCAGCTATTAAAATATGCTTATGGCTGGGGTAGGATTACAGTGTTACAACACAAAAAGTCCACTAATTAGTCCAGTTCATATTATCTGATAAAGACTTCCAATAAAACACTGATTTCTTCTTTTTGTTTTTAAAATACATGCGACCTACTGCAATTTCCCTGGCTTATCTCGCCTCTTTTCAGTTTTTTCAGTTGAATGTGAATATAGTTCATCTTTTCATTAACATATAGGGCAATGAACACCATTCAGCATCACCCGAATGAGTTACAATTTAAAAAAAAGTAAAGGAAAAAAAAAGCAATTAGCATGTCAAGGTCTCACTTTAGAACACAAATCTGCAGAAATACGTACAGTGAAAATGAGATGGACTTTGTGTAGGTAGTTATTTGCATTGAGTACCATATCAAATTAGCTGTGCCAGTCATGGGTCTCATGGCCTGATGGAAAACCACTCTTCACCAACTACAAGGAAAAAAGGCTATTAATATGATTGTCAAAACTGTTCTCTGTAACAGCCTAACCTCAGGGTTCAGTTCTCTTCCAAAGAAATGCTTGAAATGCTGGCTGGTACTGCAGCCCGACAAACAACCCGATGCCATCTAAGGTGACAATATCAAACCCTTTAAAAAATAAACATTTTGCTTCAGGATATTTTAGCTGGAGAGGGGGGATGTGGGTGTGTGTTTTGCTTTGTTTTTTTTCTTGGCTTTTTTATTTTTGTAACTGTCTGCTGTTTCCAGCATCATCTCAGAGGCTGGAATGTTTCATTCCTTCCTCTGCCAGTTGTGTCCTTTTCCACTTGGCAGATGCTGACCACCACACCCGCCGCTCCTCGGCGCGCAGCGGCCACCGGCACCGCCTTCTTGTTTTCCTTGTCTGTTATCTGTGTCATCAGTGGAATTTACAGCCCTGGAATGTGATTTCTGAATCAATATGCATTTTCTTTTCCTAAGGAATGCCTTATTTTGCAACCACAGCTGTGTAAAAACATCCTAATTTTAACTAAAGAGGGGGTGCTGGCTTTTGAGACAAATCAGTGACGCCATGTAGAAAACCAGGGAGACATTTTCACCAGACTGCAATATTTTTAAGATTAGGCAAAATTTTGGACCTAAACTATGCCAATTGTCTTCCTTTCTAAATTAAGAATTACTTTTAGTTTCACCAAGAAATATTCTACTGGTATTAACTATGGAATTTTTGAAATTATGAAGCATATTTATGTTTTACTTCTCATCTCTAAATATATTACTCATTTGTTTAATTCATTCAGGATTCTAGCATACTGTCAACCACCTACAGTAATCCAGAAATATTTTCTGCTTATGGAAGGGGCTTAATCACTAAGCCACACCTCCCTGCAAAGCTTCAGTATTTCTGATTGGTAAGAAGCATTTCTCATTGAAGTAATACTGAAGTGGAGCCCTAGCCCTCCTCCATATATACGACTGTCAAGTTAATTAACTTTTCAGGACAAAATGAGCCACGCTGTCGTGTTCAAGACAGCTCCAGTGGTAGCTCTGGTGGCACAACTGTGTATCTTGGGTCAAGCTTAGGCGTGAAATCCTTGAAGTTTTTAGATGCTTCAGTACCAAACACATCTAAAACTTTCCTGTTCATGAGAGCAAACCTGAAAAAGAAAAGACAAGAAAGCATGAATGCACGACCCACTTACTTATGAAAAAAAAAATTATTTCATGTCATGAAAGTTTACTAAAATCTCTGACATATAGGCTTCAACCTGCACTGTTCACAGATTGAAAGTTTTTCACCTCAGGCAATAAAGATTTAAAAAAAAAATTGAAAAATGTGGCTAATAGTGTTTGTGTAAGTGTACTTCAAATAATGCAACTTATGAAAAAGGGGAAGAGTCCCCTTCTACTTTTAATTCCACAAAAAAAAAGGTCAAACCAAAATATACTACTGTTCTCTCTCACTCCAGCAGAGCAAACTGTGGCCCTACCTGCCCAAGTCTGGATGTCAATTTTAGGGGTGTTACAACCTATTTCCATTTTGTTGTTCTTCACAACTACAAAATAAAAAGTGTATGAAATGTCAAAAGAAATTGCCTTTATGGAGAGAGTGTCAAAATCACTATTACAGAGATTGCTTCAGATAAAATAAATGAGCAGAACAGAATTTCTCTTCCTTCTTCTCTTTCAATTAAGGCAAGCTTAGGATTAGCACAAAATGAAAAAATGCAGCCAAAATTGGACATCTGCACTGACATCATTCCCTGTATCATGTTTGTATGGCCTCAGAGGTTGCCTGAGGACGGCCTCCAGGCATCCCAAGGAAAGCTTCCCACTAAATCTTGCAATGTATTCAGTCACCTCATGTGTGTACTGTGCCACAGGGAGTGTAGGTTCAACATGCTCCAGGGACTGGCCTCTGATTTCACTTCTATTTTTACAGCCAGAGGAGCTCGTTGTAACAAGAAACATTACCTTTTATAACCTCATTCATAAACTGATCAAGATTTGGATGCCTTGCTCCTGCCACACACTGCAGCAATATAACAGTGCAGACTTCACTAAACTGTATTTTTGTAAATCAGTTACAGCAAGACCTATTTTTAAAAGAAAGATTTTTAGATTCCTGCAGTAAATAGAAAAAACATCCAGTATGATATTACAGTGTATATTTATGATTGTGATGAGTGAAAATTTTTCATTAGCCTTCCAAAAAAAAAAAAAACAAAACTTTTTCCAATGGAAACAGTTATTTAAAAAGTACTGAAACTTTCAAGTATTCTTGAGAGATATTCTGACATTTCTCGCAATGCTTTTAAACCCACAGTAATACCATGCTGTCAATCACTGTACATACTAAGTGATTTCTTCAACATGTGTAGTTGTTCACTGGATTCTTCATGTTCCAATGGAATTTGAAAGCATGCCACCCTCCAAGTGAACTAAAAAGGCTTCAAGTAAAACACTCATCTGCTAAATACTCTTCACTAGAGTTAAGTCTGCTCCTGTCATTACACTAAACCCAGCAATGTCACTTCAGCAGTAAAGTCCTAGAAACCATTTGAAAAGCCAAGTAAATCCCCAGGAAATTAGCTCTCGTGTACTTCCAGGGCTCTGCTGTTGGCAGTGAATGACACAGAAAGCTGAATGTGATCAGTGACAGGTTTAGACAAGCCATAACACATCTCTGAGTACGTACCTGCCCTTTGTTAGTCGTAGAAGAAATTTCCAGTATGAAGGTCTCAGGTTCTGAACTTCCATGACAGCCTGCAAGGAGAGGATTCTGTCAGAGCCAGCTGACACTGTCAGACGAAAGCTTCATCTGCTACATTAGGTTCCCAAAATTAGCAAAAGGATTGTTATGGAACTAATTTTTACTGCTGTCTGCTGAGTTCAATGCTCTGTATGACCACCAGCTGCACAGACTGATATTCCCAGAATATTTTACCAGTGGTGATGATTAACTTATATCTCATTGCAGAGAAAGCAAGAACAATCATTACTCCTACGTACATAACTTTGAACTGGTGGATGCCACATTTACCTCCCACTTAATCCCCTATCCAGTCTGCATTTTGTGATCCACCATTTCTTGTAGTCATGTTTATATTCCATGTTACATTATCTTAAATAATGTCATATAGCCAAAATCCATGTCTTCTCTCTGTTCCATCAGTTTTCTGGGTCACTTAGAAATAGTGAATAACAAACATCTCAGCGTAGATCCTTCTTCTAATTTTTCCTTCCTTCTTCCTGCTAAATCTAGCAATTTGTTTCTAGTCTTAGATTCATTTTCCAATTAGTTATTAAGTAACCAAAAAACCCTTCTTTTCTCATATGAACTTTTTGTCTCCTAGTCCCACACAATTGTCCCTGACAGCAGTATTTTGGAGACCTTCAGGCACATCCCAAGCACTAAAATATCAATTCACTTTGAGACTTAGAGATATTCCCAAGTACATGGGAACAATGAGGAGGAGGAGTGTCTCTTAAAAGTCCTGTTAAGCACAAGAGTGCAGAAGATTGCTATAAGGTCATTTTATATTCTCTTTATTGGAGGCACAAAAAGTATACATTGTTATGGAGGTCCAGAGGATATGCAGTTCATGCAGGGATGTTTCAGCAGAAGGTCTAGACATGGTAAGGTGTAGTACAATAGCAGAGCTATTTGGGTAGCACTGAAAAGTTGATTTTCTAGCTGATGCAGACGATAAAAGGACTGAGGGTAAAGGCACGTAGCTGACTTGAGAAGTGCATAAGATGGTAACAACATCTTGTTTCAAATGGTACACTTCAGGGTTTTTACTATTTTTTGTAGATGTCTTCAACTAGGCAATATTAATTCAAGTCAGCTAACAGTGGAAACTTTCAGTGGATTTAAAAAAACATAAAATATTGTATTACACTGTTTGCCTTCCTGAGAAACTGTCCTTTCACATGCCTATGGAAGTTTATACATGAACATTAATGTTCATCTTCTGGGTGAGTGCATTTTAAGATCCTTTCCAAAGAATTCAATGCTTTGTGTAATGTATTCAGCTATAAGCACAGGAGAAACTGAGTCCTAGAAACGACCTTCCCGCAGTGACACTCAAAACCAGGATGCAGGAGCAAGATGCTGTGAATCACTACATCTTACCATCTTTTCTATAGAACTATCTCCCTGTGCTCCTCTTTCCACTCAACATTTGATTTAAAGAACTTCATGTTCTGTTAGAGAACATACTTACTGCCTGAAAGCATATTGATGTAGAAATGGCATAGATGATGCTGTCTGCATGAGGAAAATAGGGAACCTTCCCTGCTTCAATGCCCTTGAAGTACATAGTCTATAAAAATAAACAAAAAATTTTGAATTCAGCAAAATCAAAGTATATTTTACTCTTTATTTTACCTTTTAAAAAAACCACGTCAACTTTGTATTTTTGTATATGCCCACAAATGTGGCGTTCATTAAGACAGATTATAAAAGTTGGACAAGATCAATCTAATAAGAGGCTATTAATGCACAGAACAGGACTAGCAACAGTTTGGGTGTTACAGAACCTAAAGATAAAAAGGGGAAAGTCTGATCTGTTAAATTCTTCTTTTTAAAAAAAGCAAAAGAACAATGCAATAACTATTGTGCCAAAGAGAATATTCACTGTTCTTAAACAGCTTGAAATCACATACTTTACTTTCTGAGAAAACATGTACAGTTTATTTTCCTGAGCACAGCCTGACCTTGCAAAGCAGCACACGCCTCTTTGGTCAGTTACCCTTGGCTTGCGAAAGATGATATAAGTAGTAAAAAAAAAAAAAAAAGAAAGAAAGAACACACAGAGCTTTTCTTATTTCACTGTAGCCATGATGTCTCAAAGTCCAGAGAAAACCGTCAGCAATACAAGATAATACTGTTTTTTACAACTGGTGTTCTAAAAGTCAATATGGATAACTGAGATTTGCCATTATATGACCAATACGTGAACTGCCTTCAGAGCTTGGTCTGGGATAACCAGGAGGAGGAACAGAGAGAATCTTCCCTTTTTATGTTCAATTTTACGTGTATTAAAAAAAAGGTTCTTCTTTTATGTTCGTTGAAATGAATTCTGCTCTGGTAATGCAGGTGGATAAACATCACTAGAGAACAAGGCCTTCAAGGTCTGCAGAGGAATATGTGTTTCAGGTATGATGCACAGTGAGAGAACATTATCAACTCATTCCAGTGGTGGTGTTGGGGAATTAACCATGAGTAAGTCTCAATTTTCTGGAAAAATCACAGTAAGAAATCAAATGCTGGTTAGAAAAGTATAAGCAACACACCCAAACTCTCTAACTCTTCTTTTTCCTGGGCTCCTAATTTTAACAAGTTCAGAGAAACAATTCAAGCCTGAAGACTAGTAATTAGAACAAAGTTCATTCCAAAGCTGGGAATTCAATCAGCTGTAGTACACTGACAAACAACTTCAGCTATAGACTAAAACCTAAGCTATTTTGAGTTATCGTAGACTGTTGAATGCCAAAATTAGGGAACAAAGGCAGGAAGTTAAGCTGTAGCTTTTGGCAATAAATTTGCAATTAAGGACTAGGTCTGATTTATGTTTCTGGCAGAACAGACATTCTTGGAACTTTCTCATTTAAAAAATCTGCAAAAACTGCAAAGCAAAGGGTTGTCAAGAGATTAAAAAAATTCATGGAGAATATACATGAAGACCAGTGGATAAAGGACATTTCAAATGAGTCAAAAAGAAGAAAACAAGAGAGAAATGAGACCACATGGCAGCATTGCCTCTTGGCACACATGTACTGAAACACCATCACCATACAACTTTGTATTTTACTGGAATTGCCAGACAAAACCCCTGAAGTTCATTTTCTTTTCTTCTGCCTTGAAAAAATAGATGAAATGAAAACCTCTTTCAGGAGGGTAATAACTTACCTCTACTAATTTAGACACCAGATACATAGAGATAGTTGTACTTTTGTAAAACATCATAGAAATTCCTGCTAGACACCCTGTAACAATTAGAAAAGCATTGTTAAGGTTGTGACTTGCGTTGTTAAGGTCACTGTTGTGTGTCAGCCCAACAAACACTGCACAGGACTATTTATTTCCGTTGCTACAGACAGCACAGTTCAGTGATGTTCTTTTGCTGCCCATCCAAATATGGTTTGCATCACTAAAAAGAGAAAGTCTCAAAATGCTGAAACAAATCTGTACTTCAGTGTTCAGGAGCACGGTATCAAATTTCTCCGGTCTCTGTGGGATGAGAGACCTCTGCGGTTCCAACATGTGACAGATGCACATGAGGGAAGGGCCTCACCACCACACGAATTTCACGGGAAAAGGGTCTTTCTTTGGACAAAGTGGATCCCAATATGTATTCTGTCATGTATTGAAGAGTCACTACTTTCACCTCGCATCTCTACAGCTGCAAATTAAAGGACGAGTTTACATTTGTGCACACAGTAACACACTGTCCTTGGAGCTGACCATAAATGACACATTTGCCTGAATTTGCCTTACAATTTTAATTGCAACTCTTTCTTTGACACCACTTGAAACATCACTGTCACTTTGACACAACTTTGATGTATGTAGGAATAGGAACAAAGTCCTGTTTTCATCACAGAAGTCTGAAAAGGGAATGGAAGGACAGACAAGAGGAATGCTTACGGAGTCCCAACACACACAACACAAACTTTCCACGGACTCACCAGCTACAAGTGCATGAAGCTCATCATCCAGGTTTCGGACCCAGCGCAGGAAGCAACTTGTACCCTGTAGGTAAACAGAATGCAGGCTTAGCCCTACTTATTTCTTATAACACAGACTGGAGGTATTCCTTATAAGCTGGTAATATAGCACACAGCATGAATGAAGAGTGTAGTGTGATAATACCCATAATCACAGAATCAAAAAATGGTTTGGGTTGGATGGGACCTTAAAGATGATCTTGTTCCATCTCCCCTGCCATGGGCAGGAACACCTTCCACTAGACCAGGTAGCTCAGAGCGCCATCCAGCCTGGCCTTGAACACTTCTAGGGATAATGTATTCTTCTACTTGGTAAGGTTGTTACAATAAAAGGAAATTTAATTGATAAGTGAGGAGGCAAACTTTCCCATTTTAAGAGTCTTGTAAGGGAAATGTAAAATTACATTGTAGTTTCTTAAGAGCTGTAGAAACTTGCATTATTAACACACATTATGTCTGATTTACCACACCAAGAAACACAAAATTACATCAACAAAAACACAAGAAATCAACACAACTAAAGAACAAGTTTTTTAAAAGCACTGGTGATACTAAAGTCCAGAGAGTTGGACATAGTACCCATAACATTTCAGTGTCTTAAATTTACAATTTACTGTTGCCATTTCTTTCAAAATTGGAGAGCAGATTAATCTAATTTAAATTCCAATCTAATGCCAAAGGTAATGTTGAATTCATGTCATCCTCATTTGCTGTACCTGTCTAGATTCTTTCCCATGATAAAGGTTTTCTCTGACTACATACCAAACCTCCAGAGATTTTTTCATGCATCCAATGAATTCTGGAACTAGGAAAACACATTAATCTAAAAAAGTAGAACTGCATACTCCCTTGGATCCAAAATGCACCAAGCATTTAATTTTTTTTTGCCATGGTCCAATTTTTTTGAGTGATTAGAATCTTTGCTGCCCCACATGCCTATTTAGACTGGAAGAAAAATATAATGCAACCCAAATTTGTGTAAGTTATATTGTGCAAACAATAACATATAGTAGATCATAGAACTGGAGGATCATTTAGCCTGGAAAGGACATTTAAGATCAAGTTCAGCTGTTAACCTAGCATCCACCAAGTCTACCACTAAACCACACACCCAAGTGCCACACCCACACACCTTTTGAACGCTTCCAGAGATGGCAATTCCACCATTTCTCTGGGCATCCTGTCCCAGTGCTTGACAACCTTTTCAGTGAAGGAAGATTTCCTACCATTGAATCTAAACCTCCCTTGGGCAACTTGAGGACAATTCCTCTTGTCCTGTCCCTTGCTGCGTGGGAGAAGAGACTGACCTACACCTGGCTGCACCCTCCTTTCAGGCAGTTGTAGATAAGGTTCCCCCTGAGCCTCCTTTTCTCCAGGCTAAACACCCCCAGCTCCCTCAGCCACTCCTCATCAGCTTTGTGCTCCAGACCCTTCCCCAGCTCCATTGCCCTTCTCTGGACACGCTCCAGCCCCTCAATGTCTTTCATACATTCAGGGGCCCAAAACTGAACACAGGATTGGAGGTGTGACCTCACCAGTGCTGAGCACATACCTAAAAATAGTAAATAAAGGTCAGAATATGTCACCCTCATAAAATGAGTATCCACTGGGCTGAATTGCACCTCTCAATTGGAGCTTCTAAACACATCAAAATCTTTTTAGCTTTTGCAATTTAAATGCTTTTCTTCTCTAAAGGCTTTTTGCTTAAAGTTTAAGCAAAAAATTAATTTTCAAGCAAACTCTGAACAGCTCATTTGCACTTTGCCATCAGAAATTTTAGTCTGTAACCTACAAATTCTTGTCTCTCAATTTAATTATTAATCAAGTGAAATACTGTTTTGCTTACATGTAAGACCTCTTTTTTTATTTTTCAGTAAATAATATTTACCCTGAATAATACAGCATGATCTTGTATTTGCAGAGCAAGTAAAGTGGCAGTTGAAAAATGCTGTGTGATTAAGAATACAAAAGTGCAAAAGACACTTCAGCAACTGCACTGTGCAATATAGTCTGCACTATGGCATGTGCTTTGCCACGTTCTCTTTTGGCATAAACAAACATAATTTGACTAATTCAAATAATGCTGTATGAATGCACATCAGTTCACAATCTGTCATCTTATAATGGGTCAGAAAGGATAGACTTCCAAGCAGTAAGTGCAATGTCTCCTCAGCTACACACTGCACGTTCTGCAGTCTCCTGCTATTCAGTGTCAAGAAAGAATTCCAGATATGTGAGCCAACAAAATCTGCACATGGCTTCTTTCTGGCAACATAAAACACTACTGCAGTCAGGTGTGTGCCTGCACTAAAATGCTTTTGTGTAGCAGCAAATCCCTCTGAAATCTGAATTCACTTTCTCTGAAGTACTCTCTATCTCCTGATCTTGAAAACAAGCTGCAAAATCCATCTGGTTTATTTAGAAATTATAGAAAAAACACACAGAATGGAAGAACAGCTTTCTGCTTACAACTTGGTTACTGCAATAGTATAAAATTTGTCAGTGACATGCTGTAGGAAACAGTACTATTAAGTAGCTTGACTTTTTAGCTCTTTGTGATATTCTGAAAAGTGAAATAAAAACCACGACATTTATCATTTCTGTATGCTATAAACTTACTTTGTATATACTGACAAAAGATCCCAGGAAAGCTCCAAGCTGGAAATTTTCCTTGTTGTAGAAGAGGGAAAGTAGCCGTGATGGTTGTGTAAGCAGATGCCGGAAGGTGGAAGGAATCCGAAGGCAACACTGGATCAGGTAACCGATGCTAAACATCCTAATGAAGCCCTAGAGAAAAGAAATGGAGATTCTGTGGTAAGAAACCACAAATTCTGAAAAAGGAAAAGCAGAAGCTTCTACAGAAGGTTTTATTTTTGACATCAAATAGTTTATAAACCACTCTGAAGGTAATATGCAAAATGCATAGATGCATCCTATCCCCACCTTCAAACTCAAGACTTTTCTTTTTCCCAGTTACCCTGTAAAATAGCAAAAGCAGTAAAATCACAGACAATTGACTCTTCTTTAATTTCTATGAATTTCTGAAAGGTCTCAAGAGACAGCCTTCCCTTTTACTCCAAAATTCTGTCCTTTGAAATAATCCTGGTGACTTCATTTCCAGGTTACTGACCAGCTTTTAACCACAACTGGGTTTATAGAGGAAAGCTGTGCAGTGGAAAAAAAAGAGCACTTCTACACTCAAATGTCTGGAGAAAACAGTAAGGTGGAAAAAGTCCACCAAAAATAAATTTCGGAAAGTGTGAGAATTAGAAGTTAACCCTGGTGGCTTGGCACATGCTCATGGACTTTGCCTCAGCCAAACATGAAGTTGTTGGATGCCCGCAGCAAGGGAAAGGGAGAAACTGGAAGGGACTTCATGTGCAGAGCTACTGAGAAAAGATAAAATGGGTTCCAAAGAATTTACTTACTATTCCACCTTGGATAAAGATCTGGGGTTTTTTTTAACATGACACAAAACCACGCTCACTTTTTTTTCCAAATTATTCCCCCCAGTTTCTTCTGACTTCCTCCAATGCTCCTTACCATTACTTTTACCCTAAGGTGAACCTTTTTCAATAATTCTGAATAAATTTTACCCAGTTTTTGTTTGAAAGATGCTTTATGTGAAAACTATTTCTGCACATACCTGCAAATAAGGCAGGCACCTTATTCAATTCCAGTGACAAGGACACAATTCCAGTGACAAGGAAATCTGGCAGAGGGTTTGACTGAGCAACCTTTCAGACTCAGGAACTCAAACCATTTTTGCCTCCTAAAGAACTTTATAACGCATCATAAAGCTCATAAAATTTTATTGTGGTTAAACATCCAATAATAAACTCTTCCTGAAGAAATTACTCTTCCTGCTACTCAAGAAGTGGTTTATGAGAATCAAGTGGAAGAATATAAGTCATCCAGTGATCCAAGAGCATTTTTTTGTGATTGAAAAAATTCCATTCCTTCATGCCATTAAAAAAAAAAAGAAAAAAAGTCCTAAACCCAGCAGTTAAGAACAAAGCCCAAAACAAGGAACAACAGAATGGTGTGTTAGATGCTTTTACCAAGGAAAGGTGACTTCAGTGGGGTGAGGAAACATCTAAATTACAACTGGAAACACTCCAACACATCCCTGATTTTGTTCCAAATAAAAGCCAAATTAGAAGTCCTGAACCAAAGGACTGAGGTTTAGTGTTGATGTGCATGAAATACCAAGTATTGTGCAAAATCTCTCTATTTAGCTCATTACTTCAACCAGGTGAAATCATATCACACCTATAGGTGTAGTTTCACAGTCACAGGAAGTATTACATTTTATAATCCATGTACAGTATTGTAACTTTTATCTTCCATAAAAAGACCTCCAGTAAGAATGGATGTAGTACGCAGAACAGCATATGCAGGACACTATAATAAACACAAGTGAGCAAAGAAAACTCTGCTAAGAGCCATTTCTCTCCAGAGATTTTGAGTTGGAGCTCAGATCAGCCAGAATTAGTAGCACAGTGTAATGACATATCTCCAGAATTTGTTGAATAAACTTTTCTTGCTGCTTTTGAGAAACTAATTTCTTAATAATACATTGAAGATATTTGCTATAACTCAAAATCAGAAAAGCACATGTGCACATAAACAGAGTTCAAAAACATACCAAAAACTCAGTGAACCTGTTGCAATATATTAAGAATCAGTTAAGATAGTTAAAATCAATTAATTAAGATATTTAATATTTATTCTGGGTATACAGTAGCCCATGCTCCTTCAAGAGACAGAACTTTGAGACTACAATGGCAAGAAAATAATCTCAGAGAAGTTGTGGGTATCTCATTCCTGGAACTGCTCAAGGCCAGGCTTGATGGGGCTTTGAGCAATCTGCTCTAGTGGGAGGTGTCCCTGCCCATGGTAGGGGGCTGGAACGAGATGTCTTTAAGGTCCTTTCCAACCCAAACCATTGTATGATCCTGTGACCTTCTCTGAGGTCACCCTAGTCATCAGTAAATTTGGAGAGTTATCTGGCCCTGTCCGCAGCACTAGCAGAAGAAAAAGACATCTGGACTTCTACTGTTGGCTGATGGCTCCTCACCGTAAACAAGCAGAATCCAAAAGAGGAAAAATATTGTTCTGCTTCTGTCAGAGCCCTTTTCAGACATTTACAAGCACAAAGCATTTCAAGTATTTAAAGTCTGAAGGGAAGTCAATGAACTCAGGTGGTGTGACACTACTGAATGTTACGTAAAAGCCATGATGATGTCAATGAGCTAATGTGCATTTAGATGTGAAGCAGCAGAAAAAGGGCACATAAATTACAGTTAAAGCACAGATGTATTAATGAGAAGACAAGTTGTTCAAGGGTAAGGGAAAATAGCACTGAGGGGAAATTTTGGCAATAAGCAGCTCATCACATCATTATCAGATTTGAAAGCTCCATTACAGAAAAGGAATTGTAAAAACATGCTGAAATCATGTCAGCTGACAGTTGTTACTGATCAACTCCAAGAACAGTCATAGAACTGAACTTTGAGAATTTTGGATCCTTAAAATATAAATACATAAAATTTTTACTCATGTTTTAATTTAAATAAGTCGCAGAACGGACAGGAAATTAGAGGATCTGACTGCCACTTCAGCAGTATCTTCCTCATTAGATTACTGTAGTCAAGAATAATATATACCAAAATACTACAGAGGAGAGGTCCAAGAATAAAGTATATTTCAAATGCACAACTGCCTTCTCTAAAGAGAGAACAGCCTTATAAAAACTTCTTTTTAAAACTTACTTTCTGTCAGGTCAAGTTTTTACTCAGCTTTATTATCTGTTAAGTTTTTTCCTCCCCTCATTCCTTTTAAGGATACATAAAACAAAACAAAATTATGTTGAATCAATAAGTGAAAAGGATGCATACTCCTTAATATCCACCTTCCTCCCCATCCTCAGGTTTCTTTAACATTTTAAAATGTTATTTTTGAAAGTAATATACATTAAAAGCATCTGAAGATACTCAAATACACTTTCACTGCTCCCTATATAAAAACAGGTCAACTGTTAAGGGATTGGGATCTTCTGGAGTCTTACCAACTCCCAAAACAGGCATAGCAGGTGGCACCACCTGTGCCAACCCAATGCCAGCCAACACAAATTTCTTGCACAGCAATTTTCTTAAAAAAAAAAAAGCGCTGATCACATTAATAATGGAGGACAAATTATACCAGCGGAGATAAACAGCTCTTCCTGGGCGTAGCAACTGTGACCAATCTCTCATTACCCTGAGCCTTTAAAATAAATGGCTGGAGGAGTGCACCCTGTGCCCAGCAGCGACGTTCCAGAGCTGTGCAGCTGCACGGGAACCACGGCCGCCTGCCACAGCAGCACATTCCAGGTGCTTTATTTAGGGGGGAGTCACAAGTGGGCTCAGCCGTGAAGTGCATCACATAGTTAAACAAGTTCCTTGCTTGCTAGTCCATTTTTTCCCACACATTTTATGTTACTCATTCACTACAGCTAATCTGAAAGACCAGAGAACTTTAACCCCACCACCGCCCCGTCCTAAATTGAGAAAATCTGTTTTCTGGCTTGTCACATTTTCAATAGAAGAAGAATGAGTAACAGGCTCATTTCTCACTTCCTAAGCATATGCTTCTCCTGCCTACAGACTTTTACCCCCTCTTTGCCAGTTTGTCAATCGAACTTTTTCTGCACTTACTTTAATGCAGTATGAGATGCAATTATCTCCATAGTGTTTACAGCATCTATGCCTTGGGCCATGTTTGCACCTGCAAAAAGCATAATGAAACACGTATTAACTCATAGCTGTTTTCAGCGTCAGCGACAGGAGACTTCATAAATTTTTCTTGCCTAAAAATACATAAAGTGCTATTTGCCCAGCACTCATTCTCCCCATTACCCACTGAAGGGCACTGTGAACTTTTATGATGCTATAAAAGGACAATAAAAACTAACAATACTTCAGTTGTACACCAAGGAAAAAGTGTCTGCACACTTATTTGGATCCAACCTTTTGCCATAAAATGCTAAATTAAAGAACAAATTTTTCGCTGTGGCCAGCTAGGAGAAGTGATGTGACCTTTCCTGGTTTGTCTTTGCTCCATGGCTCTGGAAGGATATTTGGACAAGCATCTGTTGCCTGTGTCCTTTCACCTTTCACACCACTGTAAGGGTCACTGAAGGGCAGTGCAGATCATACAAATGCACAGAAATACCCTGTGAGACTTCTCTCAATTACAAGCCTCTCACTTTTGGGTTATTTCTTCTGCAGTGTAGATTTTTATGTAGCTCTTCCTTTGGGCTGAGAATTTGACTTTGAGCATTTGCAACAGATTGGCTTGGGCTGGTGTGATGTGTAGATTGTACCGTTTCTAGCCCTGCATTATGTAGAATTAAAATAAGTGATGTCATACCAGGTCTGAACGTTGTATTTTGCTATATCCAAGTATTTAAGATTTAATGTAAAATAAATTACACAGTTTATATACTATGTCAAATATCTTGGAAGTTTTGAATCATGTACTATAAAGTCTAATGGCCATAAATCATCTGTGAGGTCAGTTTATGTAGCAAAAATTGTAATGAGAATGTGCTCAGGTTACAGGCATTTAGACTCAATTATATTGAAAAGAACCATATGGAAGAGAAACCAGTGAGAGCACAAAAACTCCATATTGAAAGTTTGCTGAATATCTGAGATGGGAGTTTCAAAACCTTAAAGAAAAAATGTTCTTCTCCATCTTCAGTCCTTGTATTTAACCAGCAACAATGAGCTATGAACTATCTCTAGCAAACTGAGTAACAGGCATTTAAGACAAAACAGACATAAACAATTTAGGTGAAAGAATTTGATTATGGTTAGAGGTGTCTCTTCCTTGGAGGTCTTTTGCTGTCTAATACAGTCATGCCTGAAAAACCACTGAGGACTTCCCTCATATTTTTCAACTAAAACCCACAGCAAATCATAGGAAGTCACCATGTGATGGGGATCACTTCATGTTTGTTTATCATCTGAGCAAGAAAAATAAGCCACTACTTTGAGTACATAATGCACTTGGAAGACTCTCTCTCCTGTGTGACAGCAGGTAGAGATTTCGTCATAAAACTGCTCTTGAAGAAGTCAGCAGAAGTGAAGATTCATAGGTGTCATGTGAACATACCCCTAATCCATTTTTTACTCCATCTTCCCTGTAAATGAATGACTCCTCATGGTATCCAACATTCCTGAAGCAGAGGAATCAGTTATAGCAGAAGTAAATCATCTGAACATATCAGACTGAAAAGCTCACTGCTCTCACTGCTCATACTAAAAGACAGTGAACTGGATCCTGTAGACAGGGGGGCACCTACCTTGCCTAACTTCAGATGTCTAGATCTGACCTTGTGCAAAACAGTTTCAGACTCACTCTTTGCTTTGCAATTTCCCACCTCCCGACAGTAGAGGCAGGCCACGTGCCATCAATCCTATTTTTAGGTGGTTCTCCTTTATGCAATACAGGAAGGTAGGTCCTCCAAAAGACTACGTTATGGTCACTTACGGTGACATAAGTAAGGTCTGCTACTGTGTAATTTTTCTCTTTAATAGTAGTTACTAGTTCCTACAGAACTATGCCATGAACTGGTTTTGCTGAAAACTGAAGAAAAAGCAACCACCATTCTGCACTCATCATGGACTGAATTTGCTCTCCCTTGTTAGACAACTGCATGTTGCAATTCATAGCTATGACATACAGGTCTTCAAGTTTTGCTTTCACTGGAGTTCATCATTTGCCACTACTAACTGCTTAGTAAAAATGCAATAGAAAAACACTGAAATGCAAACCAGAAGTATTATAAAACATTGTCAAATACAACATAACAGACATTAAAGTGCTCTATAGAACAAGGATTCATTTTGTTTTGTTTTTCTTTTGGGTTTTTTTACTCACACTTTGTCCATGAGCTTTTTTGTAAGTGCCAGTATGTTCATTGGCTGTGATACTTTTTCACTATGCTTGATTTTTCTATCTGTTCTTGAAAATGCTGCTTCAGGTGAAAAAGAATGGGTGGGGATTTCTTCTTTTCCTACAATGAACCTGAAAGAAAAAAGCAAAACAGAACAACACAATTAGATAAATAACTCAAAGAAACACATGAAGTCTTGTATAAGCCTCTAAGTCTTAGACTAGATTGAAGTTACTCCTAGGTCTGTAAAAACCCATCTTATACAGCTGCAAAACCTCATACTTCTTCAGAGAAGATCACTTTCAGCTAGAGAATACAGTTGATGTCGGGAATTTTTTAGAACTAAAACCAAAAGCATTAATTGGGAAGTCCACCTCTCAGACAAAGGAAGAACACTAAGTAAGAATTAAAAAAGGCACTTGAAATATCTCAATTATCTCCAGCAAAATGGGGTTACATAAACGTTGGTAACTACTACAATATTTTTATAAAATATCCATTTTGCAGAACCTTCAAAATGTTTTTGCCCCCATCGAAAGCATCAACTTTGTTTTGCTTGGCCTCATCTTCAGCCTTCTTTCTTCACCCAGAAGTTGATATTGTCAATATATTGGCTCATCTTAGGTGTAGAATTACTGTGTATCAAGGGCAAGGGAGGACACAATGGCAAGATGTTTGCTAACACCATGCACTATAATCCAAGTTACACTATACCTTGGCAGTCTTGCTGAGGGTAATGAAGATATAAAAACTCTGTCATTCTGTAATGCAGCAAATAAGCTCCAGGTAAAAACACAGCAGCCATATTCTTCCAGGAAAACATGGATTATCATGAATCCCAGTTTTAAAAAAACAGAAGGTTAGCGCTCCTTCAAAAACATGCAATCATATGTCTGAGTTTCCTTTAATAACAGTCCCAAATATTAAGGGATTTCTCTCTTGCTAGCACACAAGAGGAAACTGCCTCAAGCTGCACCAGGGGACATTTAGATTGGATATCAGAAAAATTTCTTCATTGTAACCATTGTCAAGCACTGGAACAGGCTGCCCAGGAAGTGGTGGAGTCACCACCCCCGGAAGTATTTTAAAGACATGTAGATGTGGCACTTACGGACATGGTTTAGTGGTGGACCTGGCAGTGTTGAGTTAAAGGTTGGACTGGATGGTCTTGGAAGTCTTTTCCAACTCAAACGATTCTGTGATTGTGCCTTCTTCAAAATATGTTGTACACCCAAAATTGGAAAAATTTTAGAGCAGCATGATTTTTCTTAGGAATACTCTTTTCTTAAAATGCAGCTGCCACTGTGCATGATTTCTCAAAATCTTGTCTTACATAGTCACAGAAACTTTACTTACTTTAGTGCAGAGTATGTAAATCCTTTCAAGCCATCTTTGCACCTGAAAGACAAAACCAACAGATTTCTCTGTAATGGGCTGCTGTCAATATAAGGTGTTACAGATTAAATATGGCATAAAAGGGCTGTGGAGGAACACCAGCTTTTCATTAACAAAACCCAGCATGTTTGCAACAACTCTGTGGCTATCCTTGATTCCCAGTTGTCACCACAGCCTTGGGACATCTCTGAAACAAAGGACACAGCATCATATGCCAGTGCTTCTCTTTTTTATCCAAACCAAGAGCGGAGACGTTTTTAAAGGACGGTAACAGAACCACCAGGGCAACAATGCAAGATGACAAAGAACTGTTGCTTTATGGAAAAATAGTCATGATGAGTTTAACGAAACATAAGTTTTACTGCAAGGAGAGAAAGGAGGGTGGATTCTCAATGAAGCACTCATCCTTCTTGTGAAAAGCTGCAGCGAATAGTTTCTCTGACTTTGAGATAAACTGCTGTACTTTGCAAAGTGCTGATCTCTGCAGCTGCTTACTTCAAGAAGATTCTTAATCTGAAAGTACCAGTTTTTCAATTATACAGTCAGTGGTCCCTCTGATTTTGAGCTTGATAGTATATCTATCTATCTATCTATCTATCTATCTATCTATCTATCTATCTATCTATCTATCTATCTATCTATCTATATCTGTTCTTACCAGCTATAGGGTTCCTTGTGTGAAGAATGATCACAGCAAGGAGCACATATTTGGCTATGAAATATTTAGGTTATTGACTTTTTTTCTGTCCAGGATACAATGAAAGGAGCTAAAGCTTGCAGCTGCTACTGATTCCTCCTGAAAAATCATGCTGGTAGCATAGGAGAGAGGAGATACTCGTGTTTTGTCCCGTTTTCTTTTTATAGAATTTTATGCGGAATACATGATGGTAAAAACACATTCCTGACACAAAAGTAAACTAGTAACTTATCAACACCACCATTTCAAGAGCACACCTACTCCAAAGGGATACAGGACAGCAGTTGCAAAAGGTTTGCAAACAGAAGCAGATGATGAAAACCCTTTGCCTTCCACCTGCAGAGACCACATTGTCCCTGGAAGTGCTGTCCCCACACCCTTCAAGAGCAGGTGACACCACCTCCCAGAAGGCTCCATGCATGGTCAACATGTATTAACAATGGCTGGATATACATGAACAGCAGTAAAAACACATCAAGATCAAAGATGTTCACAAATGAAGAAAGTCTTGCTTTGTCCTGGCAGGGGAGTGCCTGGTGCAGAGCTGGTAAGACATCACAGTACTAAACACTCCTGGGAAATTCTTCCCAAGGTTATGACCTTCAACACTTATGTTTCCAAGGACTTGGTTCTGTCAGCACGTGCACAATTACACACGGCACCAAAAAATTCATTGCAAAGAGTTTGTCTTTTTAAATGACTGTAATTAAAATATTTGTCACATATTTATGATCTATAGGGGTTCAAGGTAAATACATACAAATAAAATTGCTCATTGTATCTTTAATTAACATAGAACTTTGAAACCAAAGATATGTAGTAATTTTATTTGTGATTTTTTAGCCAAATACACAATTCAGAAGCTGAAACACTATCACAGCACTTTTACAGAACAACGGACTCAAAGATGTGTTAAAAACTAAATGATGGACTGAAACAACTCAAATCAGCTTAGCCCACAGAGATCACAGAGATCACAGTGAATCACTGGCAGAAGTCTGGAGTCCAAATGCATAGGTTTAACATATATCCCACTCCATCCACAGAACTACAGTCCAGGTTCGTAAGTTTGATTTTAAGGCTGCAGCTGACTGTAGGTTAACTGCCCTTTGAGTGATGGATGTCCAACACATTATGCCTGCAAGCTGCCAGCTCATGAATAGGGCTTTAGTTTCTACTTTTCCAGTAAATTAAAACTATACACAAACTGCAATCTAAACAGGCATGTAAGTGTTTCTAGAGTAATATCAGAACATAAAAGTAATCACAGTATGACCATAATTATATTTTCTCCTTAATCGTTCCAATGCAACTGCACTTCCAGTTGCATGTGTTCAATGATTCCTTTACTGCACCACCAGATGTCCCTGCCCAGCTTTGCTCAAAGCACCCTGATGGATGCTATCCCTACAATTCATTTCCTTTAAACTGACCTCAAAGAAAATGTCAAAAATCCTTTCTTCACTAATATTTAAAATCAAAAGACATCTGAATCACCAAAAGAGAAAACAGCATGTCAACCCCCTACTTTTGTCTCCGAGAAACAATAAATATTTCTAATGCTTATTCTAATTACACAAAAAAGGTCAATTCTATGCAGAAAGTATTTAGTGTATTGGAATTTTATTAGCTATGCTTGCTTTTCTTACTTTTTTAGTTGTTCTGTGTATTTGGAGCTACAGCTATGAATCTCCCTGAAAAATGCATCAAAGTTAAATACATAGTTCAGTAAGGAAGTGACGCTAAAGACACAATTAGAATTTTTTCTCCCTAACTTCCTATTTAATTTTAAAAAAGTAAAAACTGCAATTAAGCTCTTAAATAAAATTTAATTAATGTTGCTTGCTGTATAAACTGTCTTGTGTAAAGCCATTCTGCAAAACCTACAGGTGTGTGGAAATATTGTTTATTAAGGGTTTTATAAACAGGAGTCCTAGAGAAACAATACTTGCAGTCAAGAGTAATTTGTATCGTAACTCCCCTTCTCTGGCATGGCCATTTTGTTCTTATGATTGAAGAGGCAACCAAGAACGAAACTGGAATTCTGATTTTTTGCTTTTCATCATGGATCATGAATTCACTGTATTTAAGGTTTCAGAATGCCAGTCTAGAGATTGAAATGACCTTTTTTATTCACTCACTAGGTACACAACCCTGGCAGCAAATAAAAAAGCCCTACACACTGACTTCAAACAAACTTTTTTTGGGGGGGGGGGTGGTGGCGGGGAGGGGAGGTTGTCACAACCCCCTTTCAGAGACATCACAAACTCAGTGACTGGCCTCGACAGGGACTGCTGAGCTACAACACTGGCTGTACACGGCATGTTTCATGAACACCTGGCTGCTAATAACTGAACTAGGAGTAATGATTTGCTTCATACAGCCGCTAATTGGTAATAATAATGCCACCACTAATTGGTTATAATAACTTTTACTTAATGCTTCATTGCTCAAGGGCTGAAAAAGCCTGCACTCTGCTGCTGACCCCCATGAGCCACTCAAGCTGCAAATGAGCCTAGTACAATGCATTACACGTGCCCAGCACTGCAGACACCCTTGGGACGGGAAAAATCCAAAGAGTGACTTTAAGGGAGTTTTTTAGGGTACTATTCAACTTGCAAAGCCTGGGATGACAGAATTGCATGCCATCAGAGGAACTCGCTGTAGCTCACCTACTTTTCTGTGAGGGCATGCAGTGATAGGACAAGGGGGAAAGGCTTTAAACTGAGAGGGCAGGTTTCCATTAGATACTAGGGAGAAACTCTTCACTGTGAGGGTGATGAGGCACAGGTTGCCCAGAGAAGCTGTGGATGCCCCATCCGTGGCAGTGTTCAAGGCCAGGCTGGCCAGGTCTTTGAACAACCTCATCTAGTGGAAGGTGTCTCGGCCCATGACGATCGTTAAGGTTCCTTCCAAACCAAACCACTCTACTACTCTGTTTTCCACCACCCTGCATATCTCAGGGACCAAATCCCATGCTGCACAAGGGCAACACTGCTTTTTGCCCAGCAAGAAGTAATTAAAAAAGGGCATAATTTGGCTACGTTTTCCCATCAGATGGGGATTGTCCGTGGTACAAAGCCAAGAGCACCAGTGACTTTGCCAGCTATCCCTGCTGGCACCATGTACCTGATCACACAGCAGAAATGCTCTACTCTGTTCCAGCTTGTGTTTGGCCAGAGCCCTGGTTGGAGCCAAAGGAGCAGAAGAATCAAGGAGCCAATGCAATAAATATGGGTTCTCAAAATTCCCCTGCTGGGACTATTCTGGCACATGAGAAAATACAGTCGATTTTAATAGTGCGTATGTATAAGATAAATTTAACTTACGGCCACACACACATTTATTTTTTTCATAAAGAAAACAGCAGAAGTGGAATAGAGCCAAGGCTTGATACAAACTATACTTCCAACAAGCTGTGAACTGACTGTAATTATGTTTGTATATGTAAAGAGGTGCTGTATATGAGTTATCTGTACTCTCCCTCCATCCTGCAGGAAGAATTTCCCACACTGAACTGTAAGGCTGGATGCCAGCAACTATATTTTGGGGGTTTTTATTAGTAGGTCTGTTTTGGGGTTTTTTATTAGTATGCCTTGTCACAGCTCTTCTCAAGATTTCTTTGTGACCAATTGATATACACTGAGCAAGAAACCTTCTGAGGGAACATCACTTTTCACCCATGGAACTGGTAAGCAGAAAGCAGCTCACAGTAGTAGCAACATGCTATGTTTAACAATATCCCCACAGTGCTTATGTTATCCTTCAGGACAAGAGTAAATTAGAAACTCCTATATGCAGAGCTCTCATTATGGCCACGTGGGAAGGAAGCACTTCAAGCACAGGACATGTGTTAGAATTTTACTGCAGCACCTCTGCCTATGAAGACTGTTCAAGGGGACCACATTTCCAAGATAAGGTGTCTTCTTTATGGAGGAGGATCACAGTGATGAAATGTGACTGTGTCTGAACATGCCAGCTATACCTCTTGGTATTAAATCCCTTGCTTTTAGGAATTAAGGCTCTCTACAGTGTTTTGTGACCTGTGTTGATCTCTAGAGGATAATCTGTTTTTTGTTTTAAGTTGCATAGAGAGGTTACTGTATCTCCCTCCTGTTTTGCAGCTGGAGTCCATGATGTTGAATGATTCATTCCTTATCCTGTCCCCAGTGTTAAAAGTCAACAGCAACAGGTGCCATTTTTCTGAGATGTCTTCTGTATCCATTTCTCTTCTTCCTTTTTAATCTTCTCTTTTGCCCTTTCTTCCTACAAGTTGAGCTGCTCTTTCACATTTCCCCCAACTGGCCTTTAAACCTTGTTCTCAAAAGCTCATTTCTTTTTCTTAAAAAATAATTGCACAGAGGAAATCCAGAGGCAAATTTATGGGAAAAAATTATTCATACACAGATTCTCTATTCTCTGAATTTCCTCTTTTTTAGATTAAACATATATTTCCTTTCTATCTTTACACACAAGTCTTACCTATTCAAGCCAGAACTATGAAAAAATTATAAGGTGCAATTATAAGCAAAAAAAATCTAATCTCGTACCCCATGGACAATGTGCAGCTTTTGGAAAACGTGTTCAGAAATCACATCAAAAATAATTGAAATCAGAGGAGCTGTAGTTTACAGCAATTGTACTTCAAACTTCTAAATGTGCAAATGTAGCCAGGATCAAAATTCAGTCAAAAGTCTCACAACTTGCTTTCCAAATCAGATAGTTGACTTTTGCATGTTTAACTAAAACATTAAAGAATGTATCCATGGCATTTCTTTTAGTTGTGCGTGAAGTATAAAAGGATCTTTTGAAAAGGCCATGGTTTTGTAACCATCACATGCAGCGAATACAAAACCATATTTTGTAAAAAAATAAATTGACAAAGAAAGAGTAAGTATGGACAACATTCAAGGAGAAGGGTGAGATTAGCACCATGTAGGAGGTACATTATTTTTTTCTTGACCTAAGTTGAATGCAACATTTACAACACTTGGAAAGAAAAGGTACATGGAAATGACAAACCATGTAGTCAACAGTGACCTATGATCCCATTAAGCTCTCATGTAAATCCAGGGAATTACATTTTACAACAAAAATTCTACAATTCTGTGAAGAATGTGACACTGCAATTGAAAAGAAAGCTGCTTATAATGAAGTTAAGTTACAATACTGGATTCACAGTTGTAAACCAAAGCCGTTATCAATCAACATTTCACATCTGATTGTTAATCAAGTTTTTTGCGTTACTGTCAAGTTAAATTCAGATTTCTAGTGATGTTAATTATCCTACTACTTACTCTCATTTCTTCAGAGATTAGCACTTCCTGAAATGTGCAAGTAATTGCAATTTCAGAAAGTGGAATTTCTCTTAAAAGATCTTGAAAACAACCAAACAATTTTTGTTATTTTAGCTGGATGCAGATGTTCCATATCATTTCATACCAACAATGCTGTGCTGTGGGCTCAGGAGCAACAAGTGAATCATTCCATCATCGTGATGGGTGGCCACGTTCCCATCTCAAAATCCTTCATCAAAGCCCCTGCCTCACACAGCTAATAGAAGAAGCCAACATAGAACCCCTTAAAGATCCTCTGGTCCAACATCCCTGCCAAGGGTAGGGACACCCTCCACTGGATCAGGTTGCTCAGAGCCCCATCTAGCCTGGCTTTGAATGTTTTCAGTGATGGGATATCTACCACCTGCCTGGGCAACTTCTGCCAGTGTCTCATCACCCCTATAATAAAAAATTTCTTTCTCATATCCAGTCTAAATCTACCCTTTTAGTTTAAAAACATTAACTCTTGCCCTGTCACTACAGGTTCTGTTAAAAAGTCTGTCCCCACCTTCCTTATAAATCCCCTTTAGGTACTGGAAGGTGCTCTAGGATCTCCCAGGAGCCCTCTCTTCTCCAGGCTGAACAACTCCTGTGCTGAGGACTTCAGAGCTGAATACAGAAATTTAAAAAGCTGACTAAACAATGAAATTAAGGATTTATCTGCTTAGTTCAAATGATTTACTGAATTTTGGGAAGCGCTGTAATTTTTCCAGTATCCAATTTTGACCTTTTTCTTACAAGCATTTCAATGCAATACAGCAACCTTCCGTTAAAGCAAAACCCAAACACCCTCTCCAAATCAGGCACAGAACAAAAATAGGAAATGGAAAAAACCCCTGGAGACACGAAGATGGGAAGTCAAATTGTCTCTAGAGGCATGGAGACACAGAGAAATGTATCTCGACACGTGTACAAACCCACGTCCACCTCTGGAGCCAGGGCTGCACTGATGCCGTCTCATTGTTGTTAGAACAATGAGTCAGCCACTAAAGGGACATGCTGTTACAAGATTAAAAAACAAATAATCTTAGAACCTCAACAGGTTTTGCTCATTATCAAATAATGGTGGCACCTGCAGTGATTCTGTCCTAGAAGGGAACCTGTGCTGAGTTTATCTACTTCCAAATTTTCCTCTGGCTTTTGCTACTGGGTCTCTGCAATTGGAACAAAAAGAAAAAAAAAAATAAGAGGCTAAATTTGTTGAAACTGTTTTCTGTAAACATACTTAATGCTACTTGCAGATGATTCAAAATTTCAGTGAACTAAACCTCTCTCACTGAAAGATTAATTCAAGCATTCAAGAGAAATAGATACAACATTTGATTTTCACAAATGATCCCATAATTGGATTTGAGGGAAAGGTTTGGCTGTTTGCTTTGTTTCAATTTGGGGAAAATATGATTAAAAGGAGAAAATCGATTTATATTTTTTTATATTTATTAACTCTATCTCTGACATTTAATAAAATATATGATCAGAATAAATATATAATGAAATGAAAATCTATAAAAATATTTCAAAGAAATTAACATTCATTCTGAATGTGCCCGGGCCACTGCTGAGCTAGGAGAGAGACTGAGGATGAGTGAGTTATTTTTAGTATGTTGACTTGAATTGAGATCTGACTCTACTATTCAGAAATATTCTTAATTCTGTATAATTATATAATAACACAATGCAGAATGTTGCCAAAATCATCCAGACTGGTACAAGTATTTAGCCATAAGCATGAGGACAACATCAGCTGCTTGTTACACACAAACTAAATTACCATGTTGCAAAATTTGTTGAAATTCAAAATCTATTTCTTTGTGATGATGACTGCCCCTTGCAGATTTACCCACTGACCTACAGTTCACACCCACATCTCCAATATGAATGCTGTGGTGTTTGCATCTGATGCTTGTAAGTACCATGGGAAGTCTTGAAATTACATTAAAATGTAAAATCTGTTCTGGAAGAGCCACAGAGTGAATAAACTGTTTGTGCACAGCCTTAAGAAAACACTATTTTGAAAACCAAATTTCAGTGCAACCACAGAAATTCACTCCTGAGTAACTCCCTTGCTGGCTTATACTTTAGCAAGAGACCACATTTTACTCTAACATAACAGTTTTATTTTAAATTACTACAGTGCTGGTCAATTAGACCATATTTTTAGTGCTGCACATCCAGGTGCAGTATTTGGAATAGAAAGTTGCATCACCAAAAAAAACCCAAAAAAACCCCAAAAGAGCAACTTGAGAGACTGGTCACGAGACCTGGAGTGACCTGCCACAAAGCCCAGCCATACAGGTCACAGTCAGAGGGAGGATGTGTCACTTCTGTGATAGACAATTCTCATCCTTTCTTCTTCTAATAATCATGTAAATGTGGCTTCTGAACATCTGTAATACTTCCAATTCTGATTTTTTGAAAAAATTATTTTTAAGAAAAAATGAGCTCCATACCAAGAATGTATATAATCATCCAGATAAAACACAAGATTTCCTCAAAAATATGAAGAAAAATAAAATTAATTATGTTAGATGGAATACTTGCTGCAGTTAACTAATTTAAGCAAGAACATGGTATTTATGAAAATAACCTTCCAAAAATTATTGCTGGGAAGTTAAATGCTGTTGGAATCTCTTAGGAGATCACTAAAACCTCCAACAATTATTTCACTTGGTAAATATACTACATCTGCTTTTGTCAGCTACAAAGTATGTACCACAATCTGAATTTTCCTGGCATTCCTAGAGAAGGGCAGGTACAGACCTGCCAGGTACAGATTGTGAGCCACCAAAGTGATCTCAGTAGTGAGAAAGCTACATAACTGTGGGATGTTTAGTTATTTTTACAAAAGACAGTGCTAAACACTAACGATGGCACTGTCTGGGAAAGGAGGAATTAGACAAAACTGCAATTCAACTGGCTTCCTAAAGAGGAAGGTCATACATAAACAGACCCTGTAAGCACCTGGAAGACAATCATGAGGACATGACTAACAATGAACACATGCTTATCAAAAAGAAATCCTGGTAACACTGGGTCTCATTTTGTGACTAGGAATGCAAAGCAAATTTGCAAATGCGAATGTGTGTCATATGCTATTGACTTAATTCAGGCTTTGGACCTAGAGCATGTGACATTTTCTTACAAAAACAACCACAGAAACACCATCTAACAGAAGATCTCTAGAATGAATACAAAACTGGTTAGACAAGAGTAGTGAGAGAGCAGTTGTCAACTGCTTCCTGAAAAACTGGAAGGATGTACTAAGTGGTACTCCACAAGGACCAATTCTGGGCGTCGGCTACTCAGTAATTTCAGTAGTGAGAGTGGTGACAGAGAAAAAAGTGCATGCCTATTACATCTACAGATAATACTGAGCAGAAAAGGGCTACCAGGGCTGCTAAAGTAGGCTGAGAGAGTTGGTGTTGTTCAGCCTGGAGAAGACTTTGGGTAGACCTTGTATCACCTTCTAATACCTAAAGGGGATACAAGAGAACCAGAGTGGGATTTTTTAGAAAGACATTTAGTCTTAGGATAAGAGGTAGTAAATTTAAACTGAGAGTAGGTTTAGATTACATTTTAGGAAGAAAATTTCCTCTGAGTGTGGTGAGACACTGTTACAGATTGCCCAGAGAAGCTGTGGATGCCTCATCCCTGGAAGTGTTCAAGCTCAGGTTGGATGGGGCTCTGAGCAACCTGGTTTAGTGGAGAGTGTCCCTGCCCACAGCAGCGAGGCAGGAACTAGATGATCTTTAAGGCTCTTTTCAACCCAAACCATTCTGCGATTCTATGATTTTATGAAGTGGAAGATACTGGCTCTGAAAAAAACCAGGATACTATTCATCAACTGCATGTGCATATGTATGTAGAAACAATCAACGACACAAACACAGGATAAGAACTATGAAGCATTAAAAAGCAAAATGTCTTTTGGGATGCAAAAGGAAGGCTACAGCTTGCAAAACACTGAACTGTCTTGCTCTATTGTATTTATCAAGCTTTATCGGCTGAAATAAATTGTCTTGTGCATCACAAAGGGGAATAGGGTAGAGGGAGACAAGGGGGAGAAAAATATAGCAGTATGTGATAAGTCTTTCCTACTAAAGTTTGCTACAAAGTAAAGCAAATAATCTCTTTCCCTCATGTTTGTGGATGAGAGAAGGAATAGACCAAAATTGTATCAAGATATATTCAATTAGACTTTGTAAAACTCTTACAAAAAAAAAAATGGCTAAGAATAGATTGTTTAAGGATGCCATGGACTCTACCAAAAACTTTACAGAAAAATAAAAGCCAGATATTTGACACGAATGGGGAGAAAATGAGACAAACTCTCATGACTTCAAGTCTTTTTATTCTACATTAAAAGACTGAAAAATAGAGCCAACACTCAACATAAATGTCCTCACATCTCCAAAATTTAAAACAAATGCATAACCTTATTGGGGGGGGGGGGGGGGGGGGGGGGGGGCGGGGGGGGTGGGGGGCTGGACAGTGGAGATTCTCTAAAGCTGTTCTGAAAGTTTCTTTGTCCTTGACAACAAAGTATCACTGAAGTAAATGAAAAACCAGAAGAGATCAGCCCACTGTCAACTCTTGGTTCCTCCAGCTGAAAAAACCCTCAAAATATAGTAAACAAGAGCAAGAAAATCAGATTTTAACTTTGAATTCACCTGTTTAGTATTGAAATTTTAATTCACTTTTGATGAAAGTCACAAATGTAACCATTTGTCCTCCTAGAATAAAATTAATCTTGCCCTCATTCTACTTTTAGCCAGCAAGCTCAATGCACTTTGTTGAAAATATAAAGCCATATAAAAATGGTTTTGCAAACAAACCTTCATGCGGCTGCAATCCCAGCAGGCCTGGGAACGGAAAGTGTTACATTGTATTTGCTATCCAAAAGTAAAGGTCAGTTTTGGAGCTTAACTTCATGAAGAAAAAGTAAAGGTGTTATCCAGTGCTTGTCAGTTATCGGCCCAAAGAAGAGGCACCGCCAGGTAAATAAATCTGCATGGGCAAAATCCACAACTGGAGAACACAACTGTGAGACAGCTGCAGGAGGGCCAGAAAGCACATCTGCCACTACTTTTGTTTTTGGTGCAAATGTGAAGCCAACTGGAATTAAGTGTTCTACTGATCTCTGCCAGACACTTTTTTCAAAGTCAACATTTTGTAAGAAACAATGTCAAGTGTGACTGGTAGACCAAGAACTCAATATGAAAATGTGGGCTCTGCATGTTCATCCAGTTCAGCTGGCCACCCTTCTCTCCTTTTCCTCTGAGTTTTCTTGTACAGCGTGCTTCAGGAGAGATCTTGTGTCTCTGAGATGTGTTCCCTTTAACACTCTAGTTAGAATAAATAAACAAGGATTTCCAATGACGTGTCTCCTTAATTCCAGCACGAAACTAAATACGGCAAAATAAAGGAAGAGTGTAATACGCAAAGGAAATTTTTGGCCCACTTGATCTACTAATACTGCACATTTTAACAGGAAAGGAAGAAAATCAGCAGACAAAAGATTTGCACATGAACTGTTCCTTCAGCTCTGACAGCTTTCCAGTGAAAAAGTTTAGAATAATAGCCAGGACATTTGGACTCTTTTCTTCAGGGGATTACATTCCTCCATCTATCTATTCCCAAGCCAGAACATTCTAACGGCACCTGATGCTGACTCATGGACTGCTCTGGACACTGCAAAGCTGTGAAAGTACATTAGACAAGGCTGCTCAATTTTTAATTTGCAGTCATTAGGTGAAGAGGAACCCAAGTTCTAGTGGCATGGTGGGTTTTCATTACTTTAATATACTCATCAATGTTATGTGAACAGTGTACCTAACTTCATATGGCAGATGGTAATTCTTGGACCTATGCCATTTTAATTCTTTATAATAAAGTTATGAAAACTAGGCAGCTGCGGAAAAGATTATCATGGTTTCAGAATTTTATTTGTAATCCAGCAAGAAACTACAGCAAAAGTTTTACATTAGTATGGCAACCACAGTTCAACAAAACTACACTGAAGTCAAGTAAGTTATTAACAAGTATGTAAACCAGGCAGTAGGTAGCAGCTGCAAAGTCTTTCATTCTACCCATTAACTGCTAAAGTTTAATTAAATTCATTCTTTTCCATTGGGTACTAGAAATACAACATTTTTAAAAAACAGTAGTAGTTTATATGTTTCACCCAAAATACACTAATAGTTGAAGGTGAAAAGTATAAGCACTAGTAAAAGTGGAAGAAATTGAAGGTTTATGAAATTAGGTAGTTGCATGAATGTGCAGAGTCATGGTAAATTTCACAGAATGTGAACAGAAGACAAGCTTTTAAATAACTGAAAATAAACTACTCTTCAACAGGATTTAGGAAACCTCCAGCACTTGTGAAAAGAGATGATTAGAACTGTATTCAACCAAGAGCTGATGTTTAAAAAAAAAAAGTGAAGAAGCCATGTTTTGAATTGATGTGTTTCAGTCTACAATGCTGAGAATAAGGAAAGGATTCATGGCAAGGATTAGGATGCTACAAATCATATGGAACATATGAATAGGAGTCTGTTTCCATGTATCAATAGGGGTTTAATTTCTGAATGAGAAGCTTAAGCAAGGGCACATTCTTTTGTAAAATATCCCACGGGTTTCCTAGAATACACAGATGTAGTGACATCCTCACTTCCAACTTTATTCAATACGTTCTTATAAATCCTCAATGAATGTTTCATTTAATTCCTAAAAAAGTAACATATTGGAATTTTTTTTTGAGAAGGATAATAGAAATAAAGTTCATGACAGATAGAAAACTAAATTTTCTCAACCTAAGAAGAAATATTTATTAAGAAGGACTGCTTATAACTTCTTAAAGTTTGCTACTCTGGCTGCTATCTGAAACCATGATTTCCTAGGGAAAAAAAAACCAACAAAACAAACCAAAACAGCTGGAACACATCCTAGAGATACAAAATAAATCACTTGCAAGAGAATTCCACACTCAGAAGCCCTAATCAGTACTCTATACAAACAACAAAACAAACAAAGCCCAGAAGGAGCATTAACATCCCTAGTAACTGGTGTCTACTAATTGTAGAGCATCAGGGCAGCTTCAGTGGAAAAGGAGAGCCTGAACAGGATTGTCTGATAAATCTACTACCCTCAAACACTCCACACAGTACTCTTGACCCTGGAGGTCGCAACCTTTTGCTCCTAAGTCACTCATGCCAAAGGGAATAAAGGAGTTTATCCCATTCTGTTTAGTCCTTGTAATTATTTGTTACAGTTTTAAGTCATCTAGCATTATGTACGTAGCAGTTTGGTGAATCACACGTGTTCTTTTCAAACGAAAATTCAATAGACAAAATGGATGTAATTTAAAAACCTCTAAGGTAGCCCAAAACTTTGTAAGTTTTATTACTTTTATTATTTAGCTTGTAAGAATTATATGTAGCAATTTGTAGCAAACAAATTAGATGTAATCCAATTATGTCTAAAACAAACAAGAAAGAATTAATTTACAAAAGAAGGAGGTTTGAAATTTATCTAAAGCTTAAATTCACAAAGATGGGGAAAACACATACTGGCCACAACTGGGTAAGAAAAACAGGGTACCATCAGAGAGCAGCATAGTCATAAGTAAGTCTTCAGACAGTTTTCATTCTCAAATTTCACATCGCTAACAGTTTGCTGTCAAATATAATATTTCTTTTATGGTGTAATTTGGCTGGAGTCTGCCAAATGCACTGTATAAAAATGATTACTTCACCTTATGAATCACTTTTCATCAGCATACTTTCAAATACAGCTGTGAAACTTTTGTTCTAGAGAAAAACAACAATTTTACATTGATTTATCTGTGATGGAGCAAAGGGTGGAGTCTGGGGATTTAGGATGTTTTGAGGTTTTTTATATTCACTTATTTGTTCTGTATTTTAAGTATAACTACTTCTTTCATAAATACATTTCAAAATAAAAATAAATGCAATAAAACATAATGCATAAAAATATGTGCATAAAAATTTGTTAGCTTGCAAAACAACATTATATGGCATTCAGAGATGAATGTGTTTCATAATGTGCTTGCAAAAAATTGACCCGGGGAAGCAGCCAAGTGACTTTTGGGGGTCACACTGCAGTCTGGAATATCACTTTGGACTCCATTAGGAAGAACATTTGAGCCATATTGCTAATCCTACTAGTAATGGTAAGGTCTAAATGCCCTACAGCCATTTCCTTGCAGAACATGCAGATGTATCTCAAATTGCTAGTTTGAAAGGACAAAGTAACCAATGCCTGTCTTAGTCATGTCAAATCATAGTAAGAGTACTTCATTAATTCTTTATTCATTTTTGGATTCATGATCCATCCCTATGGGCCAGAAGAAAACACGTGCAGGAAGTTTAGTATAAAAGGGGCATTAGCAAACTAATACTCTGTAGTTACAACCTTGACAAAGCAGCATGTGCCTTGAAGCTTCAGAATATTTATGTGGTCAAGTCACAGAGGCTCCACAGAGCACTTGGTCACATACGTTTTAGCTCTCTCTTGATAAAATAAAATTATACAGTTTGATCTAGACTCTGTTCCAGACCTTCTTATGCCTTGCAAATGGGTAACAGAGGCTGCAGAACACCTTTCCTCACATGGAAGGCTCATGTAGATGCAAGAGGCTGTGTAGTGGTGGTGCCAAATAAAAAGACAGAGTAAACCTGCACCTCTTCATTAAACCTATTGGTTTGCCAGGAGAAGTTTTCACAGAGGAGCAGTGTGTGTACAAATCTGCTGGTGTTTTGTATAGTGAAGCTGGAGAGAGAGACCATGGAGAAAAGACATCTTTTATCTTCTCAGATTTATCTTGCCCTCCTGGAGGATTCAGACTCTCTTACCAGACATAAATATTACCCAGGGTTTTTTTGAGGTTTGTATGTGTTTTTTTCCAGTTCTTCCAATAATACAGAATTTGCATGGTTACAAACAGTAACTTAACTTTAAAAGTTATACCGAAATTGTGCTCCAAATTAATTTAAACTAAAAATTAACAATCATACAATTAAAGAATGTTTTTATCTGAAGGTACCTTAAAGCTTATCTAAGTTCATACTCCTGTATTATAAGCAGGGACACCTTCCACTAAACCACATTGCTCAGAGCCCCATTCAACCTGGCCTTCTACACTTCCAGGGATGGGACATCCACAGCTTCTCTGGGAAACCTGTGCCAGTGCCTCACCACTCACAATAAAGAATTTCTTTCCAATATCTAACCAAATCCATACCTTTCAGTGTAAAGCCATTCCCTCTTGTCCTATCATTACACACCCTTGTAAAAAGTCCCTGGAAGATGCTACAGGGTCTCCCTGGAGCCTTCTCTTCACCAAGCTGAACAACCCCATCTGTCTCAGCCTGTCTTCACGGGAGAGGTGCTCCAGCTCTCTGATCATCCTCATGACTCTTCTCTGGATTCACTCCAACAGGTCCACATCTTTCCTGTGCTGGGACCCCAGAGCTGGATGCAGCACTCCAGGTGAGGTCTCACCAGAGCAGAGCTGAGGGGTAGAACCCCCTGCCTCACCCTGCTGGCCACGCTGCTTTGGATGGTTGGCTTTTTGGGCTATAATGGCACATTGCCAGGAGATGTTGAGCTTCTTGTCAAACAGTATTCATCAACTTTTTGTTCTGATACATCAAAGGCATATCTTATACAACTCAGATTTTGAGTATCTGTGCAAAGTGAGCATTTTTATTGCTATTTTATCTAACTTGCCAGCACATCAAACCATAACTTGTTGAACTTATCTCCCTTCCAGGGTAGAGTTTGTTTTTGTTTTTTCAAAAATGAAGTTTTTCTTTTTTCACTCTTAATAGTTAAAAAAAAATAATCTTTACTGAGAAGATTGCACATAAACAGTTATCCTTTTAGAGACAAGAAAAATACCAAGACTTTGAAATGCCCTTTATTATTGATTACACAAGGGGTTTTTTTGATCATCCCCATTCAACTTCAACAGGACAGTGACAAAGTTGTTTAAAACCTGTTAGGTTAAATAAATTTTGTTTTTTTCATGAACAATTAAACCAAGGAGAAAATGAATCCTGAACCTGATTTCCGGGAAATGTGCACAGCAAACATAATCCATGAGTGGAACATCCTCACGTGCCTCTCCGAGGTCTACAAAGGACGGGTTCATCCAGCAGCCTGTGATCACCAGCACAGCTGTCTTGTCTGCACAACTGCTTGTTGTTATGAAAAAAGCAGAATTTTCTGTATCTTTGGGACTTTTACGTTCTTACAAATATGACCAAAACTGGCTCTAGGGTTCAAAGCTTCCTTAGGAAAGAGACTGGCAGAAACACAAGGGAGTGCTGTGGATAACATGCTTCCTCCTTTAAAAACCAGGCAAAACACGGTCAGGATTTCACTTGACTAATACATGAGGTTTTACAGTTATCTCCCCTGACAGAAATTATGTCTGTTAAAAGGCTAACCTGAAAAAGATACACGAAAGAAAAGCAAACTTTCCCTGACTCTTATCTTTTTCACATCTCGTCATCTGTTTTTGTGGGAATTTTCTATTAACATGTGTTCACAATATGAATTTCAAAAGCCGTCTATTAAATTCAATCCATTATATTTTGAAATGGAGATTCTAATATATCACTTTTTTACCCTTTTTTTGCCCTCAGATTGCCTCATTCTGCCAGCATAAAGCAGCTCAAATTTAAATCCACAATTAATTTGAAAATCACACCATTTGTTGCTTAAAAATCTCATTAAACAAGCGGTTCTAAAACATACATAAGTCACTTTTCTAAACAGATACACCACAGATACAGTGTCTCCATTTTTTGCAAAACATTCAAGGAAAGATGACAAAATTATATGAAGCCACAAGAAACTGCCATGGTTTGTTTGCCATAGATTTCCTTAATCAACACTTGAATGAATTGTGATTATTTGAGCTGTAAGTGCTTTATGAAGAAAACCCACACTCCATAATACATTCATGCAAAAATCTAACTGTGGATGTTTATATAAACCAAATATAATGTACATTATAAATTACTCCTCAGATCCCAGTGTTAGTTCAAAAACTGAAATATTGCACCAGCTTTTACATCGATGTCTGTAAGAATAAATTCATATATGTATGTCAAAAGAATGATTCACTTTACTGGCAAAAACTGACTTATTTCTCCAAGATGGATCTCAATAAAATTTCAGAAAATATGACAATAGAAAATTTGCTGTTGGATGCTGGTTCTTTGATATAATTTGTATAAAGGATTTTTCTCAAGGTTAGCTGAGAAAGAGCCTGCCAGTGACTGCAGCCATCATAACATAAAAGCAAACATTATGAAGACCATATTTCATTTGCAGATAAGAGCAGAATGAAACAGTAAATATTACAATTTGGGACATCCACATTTTTCTCATTCTTAAATGAGGTTCCCAGTACCAGAGAAACCTACCTTTTTTCCCCTGTTGACATTTTTTTAAATGGAGCTTTTTAAACTGGACAACAGCTGGTGGGCCACACTACCATTCAACAGGGCATGCCGGAAAAGGCATGGAATTTCACTGAATTTTGTCAAATTCCTTTATGAAACAAAGTCACCCATGGTACACATATATAATATACACACACACTTTTTTTTTTTTTTTTTGGTCTTGTCCTCTAGTAGACAGTCCTGTCCTCAGGGATACAATTTGTTAAATGCCGTGCCCATACTGCAGTAACACAGACACAGGGCTGGAACGAGACTGTACTGCAGGATCACACCCACTACCTAGAGTAAGCAAACTTAATTCTCAGCAAGGAACACCACACTCCTGATAAGCAAATCTTCTTATTCCTGAAGCTCATCAGACTTATTTGCTGTGAAGTCTTTCACTAAGGAAGATCTGAAAAGAAAGGGAAATTAAGAGGTGGATTTTCCTTTCCTAAGTGTTCCGCTGGCCTCGAGCAGGCAGCTCAATGCTCAGTTGAATCTAGTTAGATTTAAGAGACATAAAACATGGCTTCAGATCTGGGTGGTCTGTGTATTGTCCAAGAATATATGAATTGGCTCATCTTCAAAATAATATTTTGCTGCTTTCTTTTCCTCAAACAATAAATTATAACCACTTTTGCAATAAAATCACGGGGTAGTGTCTGACAATACTGTTCCTCCACATCTACTGCTGGGTGTGTACCACTGACATCTGCCTCTTCAATTTAAAATAGCAGGATCACTTCAGTAAAACTGTTATTACAACTGGATGAGCAAATATAAAGTCAGAAGGCGCTGTTTTTATACAGTTTCATAAACAGATCAAAAGTCTTTCTTTCACCATGCCCTAAGGGGAAAAAAAAAGGCAGCTCTCCCTCTGTAAAGTTAGCTATGTGCAAGGTGTAGCCAGAACTCTGCTGAAGCCAGGAAAAACCTGACAAGAAAGAAAAGAGCTGTGAAACTGAGTTGTGCCAGAAATTGCTGAAGAAATCAATGTATCAAGCTACTACCTCCTGTAAGATATTGTCTGTCATAAAATCATATTTTCAATAATATGAACATCTATATAGTGCTTCAATCATCTTCACAGCACCTCAGGCTTATTTAACACTACTTGAGTTCCTAAGTGTAATCCAAAATTAACATTCCATCCAATCCAATCTTGTAAAGTCATACCACACCTCTGATTATGTGTCTTATAAATACACTGGTTTGAATTTTTATTTTGTATTTCATAGTTCCCAATTACAACTGGTATTTACACAGGAAACAATTTTGAAGTCTTAGTAAGCATTTAGAGAGAATATTTTATCCTTCTGTAGTAGTGGTATTTCAAAAGTAAATCTGCTAAATAGAATATTTAATTTTCTAAGATCAAAACCCACATGATGTCACCTTTAACTATGTGGTTAGTATCCATATTAAACCATTAAAATCCTATGCTGCCTGACCACCACCAGTCAAACACTGTATTTAAAGAAACACTGTCATAGACATATAGTTTAAAAAAATAGTATTTGGTAGAAGAATGAGGAAATTACCTAAAATCTGGTATTTTCTACACATATGTCACCAACACTTAAATTTACCTGTGCTGCATCTCTCCACCAGCATTCACTAACAGGTTAATTTCACCCTATGCTTTTCAACCAGCTTTGAAACCCAAACAATTTAAATGTAAATGAACTGGAACGTGCCTGCTCTGAGATCTCTAACCACACACATCCAGCAGTAGTACTGCTGGGTATTCATCAAACATGCCATTGCCAGAGACCACAGCAGGACATGTGCTGTTCATGAAGGACTCCAGCTGAGCCTAACACAGGACTCTGTGGATGCCGAGACCTCCACTCAGATCATCACTACTGACAACACTCACTTCTTTAATACGGAGGAATTATCCAGCTTCTACATGGCTTCCTCTGTACTTACTCAACCTTCAACAGTCAGGCTTTGAATAAGTTCATCATGTTTTCTCCTAATTGCCTCAAAGATGGAGAGAGAAATTCCTTCTCTTCCATTCCCCAAAGAAGGATTCAGAACCTTCACACCATGGACTACTCAGGAGCCAGCTCTGTCACATCTGAATAGATGCTACATCAAACTGTAGATCCTTCATGTATATCCTAAGCCCATGACCAACCATACACCCAACCATTATCAGACTGGTTTACACATGACAGGGCCTCATACGAAGGCTGTTCCTGTTTCTTGTGGCTACAGCAGATCTGTGGGGGTTGATTTGCACCTTCACAAGACGTGCTTCACCCTGTAAGTGCCATACTCTGCCACTCGGAAGTCACTACTCGAGCATCTTCCTCCAAGGAACGGGGCAAATGCTTGTTTATTAGAACTGAAACACATAATGACCTTAACAAAACAGTAGTTCGATGTATGTTGTCCCATTGCCCGCAACTACACAAGCTATCATTTTTCCATCTTACAAGACTCTGCAGAGATAGGAGAATGTGGAGCTATGCCATTGGCTCCTGGGCAAGGAAGGCAGGTTCGTCCAGAAGGCCTGTGGCACAGACCTGGCTCTAACAGGCACCCCAGCCGCACAGTCCCACCTTGCAAGTACAGAGCAAGGGCTCACACGCAGCAGCCTCCCAGAAGACCACTGCTCCACGAGGGATTTTTCTGCAAGTACCTTCTAGCACTGAGACTTGAACTCAATAAAGGAATGAGACCTCCTGTGGGCAGGAAGATGGAGGTGGGGGAAGATCAGTCACCCATGATTTGCACTCTGCTGCCAGGTCTCCCACTGGGTTAAGCATTGTGTGACAGACCCGAAATCCTGATCAAGTCCTTGATTTATGTTTTGGCATGCTTCACCAGTGCTTCTCAGCAGGACTAGGTGAATCATTGATCTGTTCCAGTACAATAATTTCTATGTATGCTCATAACCTTGGAAGAATCTGTGTAACATTTGAACATGCATTTAGCTTGCTCAGTGCTCAGCTTTAAACGCTGAATTTTATTCAAGTTGCGCACTTACATCGTTGCTGACTATGTCTGCATGTTTTAAAAAAAACAAGTTTTAGAAAAATACAAATGTTTTCGAAAAAAAAATACAATCACTTCTTAGATCTTAATTTAGGCCTGAATTCAAACATTTGTGAGATAAATAGTTCATAAATTAACTGTATTGGACAATGGACAAATTAACAATTGGACAATCTTATAAAATCCTTTACCACCGAAAAGCTTGATTTAATTACTGAATAAAATAAATGTAGCAAGAAAGACATCTAGTCCTTGAGCATTATTCCTGAATTCTGTCTCAACCATGCTCACGCAGGTCAGACACAGACAGAAAAGTCATACACAAATGACAGTAACTACAACTGCCAATACTCAGAAAGCTCGAATGATTCTATCCTTGCACAGCCAGGAGCCCACTGACATCACTTTTTTTAAAAAAATGCAAAAAAGAAATAAATTATAACAATCTAAAGAAATTTCCTGTTATTCTGCTCAAGAGAAAACCCCCATCCCATGTCCTTCACATATGGTGGAGACCATCACCATTTTCCAGGCTCAGGACTCGGGGCATATTTTCTTAATGAGCATTACAGACAAATTTCCAAAGCTGTAACTTGTGAGGCCTTTGGAGCACCAGGAGCTCCAGGCTCCTTGGGGGTCCCTGACCTCCTCTTCACAGGTTGGTGCCACAAGGCTGAGGACCAGAGCAGCTCTGCTTCCCACCTGCCACCTCACTGGCTCTGGAAAGACTGAGTTTGCAGCCCTAGCTCCTCTTTGGTTTTCCTCAAATTAGGCTTAATTCAATCCTTACAGCTCCATTTCATGTCTAATGTACCACCTTGGGCAACTCTGGCTGCTAGTATAAAGGAGAGAATTACCTGGTTACAGAAATACTAGAGACAATGCAAACAATTCTTTCCTCTATATATCCAAGAATGCCTGAGGTTTTATAGGGTGTTACTTAAGAAATATTCATTACACAATTATGCAAAGAAAACAATGAATATTTTGTTTTACTGACTCTTGTTCAAGCTGGGGGCACCAACGTATTCACCGTCAACTACCAACTTACTTGATTGTGAAAACGAAACAACTTCTTCCTGTTTGCTAAATATCCACATCAGAAATCATCTGAGATTATACTAGATTAAGTATCCAATTCCCAAGTGTTACTTTTAAAGCGCCAGGCAAAATAACTCCGGAAATATTCCACTTCAGTAATTTTTTTTAATCACTACATCTAAAAAAGAGCTTATCTATTATTCCAACAAATAACAGCAAAGAATATTTTAACTAAAAAGAAAATTAAAATAATTATTTCTCTTCCCATGCTTTTTTATTTAGTTGCTAGCAAACTCAATATCAAAAAAGTTCTTAAAAATCAGGAAATGTCATTGGAGAACTACAACATCTGGTGTTTAAAAAAAAAAGAATTTACTTTTAATTCTTAAAAAGCCCTAAATGAACCTTAATAGCAATGCCTTCTGAAGCACCAATGCAATGGCACTTCAGATGTAGTTTAATAAACTGTCTTTTTATTTCACCTGTATTTATATTTTAAGCTGCAATTCTGACACAGAATGCAATAAATCACATGAAAATTGCAACTTCAAAAGGACATTTGAGTGCATATTGTAAAATAATGGTACTTGACAACTCCCAGGTAAAGAGGAGATTTCTGGAAAACCCTTGTCAATATAAAAATGCAGATGAGGTTATCTACCTCCTACCTACCAAGATATCTAAAACAAGACTTCTGCACCAAATTAGATCTGACATAAGATGAAAAGAGCAAAGCACAGGAGAAGGGATGCTAAGCAGAACAGCGAAGGTGTTGGGTTCCTGAGATGAATGTCAAGTATGCCAGGTAATCATTTCCAGCTAAGTGAAAAGGAAAAAAAAAAAGGCTATTACCAAGCAGATGGCTACCGACAGAGAAATTCTCCAAAAGCTCACTGTACACAGTGGCAGAGTAAGAGCCATGTGTAAATACCACCCTGAGGTTTACCAGCAGTCTAGTGGCACACAGTATGCCCAGGAGCACTTGTGGAAGTGAGAAATTATCCTACATTGCAAACACCTTAAACCCCTTCAGACCTGAATTGATTTTATCTCTATATTATCAGACACCTTCTGAAATGCTGAAGGGTGTGTGGGTTCTTCCTTCATTCCCTGTTTTTCCAAGTAAAAGAAAATGACAGAAAAATCACAAGCCTAGCAGACCATCTCATTGGGGGAAAGGAAATCTCCAGGACTGATCTAATGGGAATAGAGGTTAGGACATCCTGGACAGAATTAATGCTTAAACATTTCCAGTTTCCTGAAAATAAAAGCCCCTCTAAATAGATGACTTCTTTATGTGTAATCTATATAACAGAGAAGAAAAGACTAGAAAAAACAAGATCTTGAACTTAAGTATTTGCAAATCTCATCTTGGTGCTCTGACAATTTAAAGTACCAGATCTTCCCTAACATGGAATCTTAAGTTAGTTCAAGTAATAGAGATCTTCTGAATATATATATATATACACAAAATTTGTACAGTATATAGACAAAATATAGTATAGTATCTACATTGTTTGCTCAAAGTCAAAGAACAATTTCAGCTGAAGTTGTACTTTACAACGAGGAATAGAGAGGTACCAATTAGAGGGCAAATAACAGAAATGCACATTTTAAATTTAATTAAGCAGAAGGCAGTCAACCAAAGAGTTCCTAGATCCTAAAACCATCATAGCTTTGGTTGTTTTCCAAAGTCTTGTTTACTTCATATTAAATTAATATAGTAGTATAAATCAAAGCCTTAAAATGCATTTGCAGATCCAATGCCAGAGGACTTATTTAAAATTAGAATTGAAATGGAACTGAAACTGCAGGCATTTCCATCTTTGAGTACATTATTTAATGCGACTAAGAATATTCAAAAGAAAATTGACTTTATATTAATTTTCTCTTTCCTGAGAAACGCTGCATTTTTCTTTAATGCCTCTCATTGAAACCTAGATAACTGCTTGTCAACGGATACATGTGAGTGTGCATATCAGTCACAGTGTTATCTTTAATTCTGAGTACCAGGTGGCATGTTCAACATTCTATTAATTGCTGCTATCCTACTTGATTGCAAGGGCACTTTCAAGAGGGATATGCATGGAATTATCCATAAAATTAGTCTTTTCTATTTTTAAAATTAATAGGAGCTGTCTGTGATTCAAATGTGTCTGAAATAAGGATGTGCTGAGAGGTTGAGAGTACAACAAAGAATCACCACACTGCTTTGGTAAATCACAAGAATAACTCCTGGGTAAGTCACACGATGCTTCCCAAAGACAACTGACAGCAGATTAACAGTGAACCTACTGTAAATGATCACATCTTCAGCTTATCAAACGTGTAATGCAAGCAAATGTTTCTTATACTGCCAAAGAGAAAAGCATGGATATTGATTAAGAAAACCAAATTATTTCCCTTTATACTCATCACTTCTTAAAACACACTCAAGCACTTAATAACACACATTGATAATGGTCTAGAGCAGTCAATGGTTTTACATTTTAATCAATATGATTTACATTATATTTCTAATATGACTCTTTAGACTAGAACGGCTTGGGTGGGTTGTGCAGATAGAACTCAAACTGACACTGCCCTGTCACCTACTCACAGCACACTCAGTACAGTGAAAACGTTCACACTCTTATCAGAAGCCACAAATAAAGCTCCAAACCTCTTAAACTATTTGAAAGCTTTGCTTTCAGCATAAGGCTTACCCTTTGTTTGTCCCTGTGAGAAGAGGTGTATCAGCAAGAAATTATCAGTAACCTGTCAGTCTTTACTATAGAGGGACAACAGAGGACAAGTTAAATTCCAATTTCATTAGATCAGCTTTGGAAGGTGACACATGATGAAAATCTAATAGTGCCACCTTTTAGCTGGGTCTAACATTTAATTTTTCAAAAGGACAGAGACAAATCAAATCACTTTCTTGTCTTATTTTATCAACTGATCTTTACAAAATTAGAAGAATGAACTCGAAGCAGAATTCCAGAAAGAAGCTTTTCCATTTATTTATACATTCTGGTTTCAAGCATTTTATGGCTTCAGTTTTTCCTCAAGTGCTATAGGCAGTTATCTCTTTAGTTAATTCTTCATGCAGCAATAGAGAGAGAAAAGATATTCTAAACCAGGAAATGAACAATTGGAAAAACCTTAAGCTCCTTGGTATTTCCATCATACGACTAATGAGATTTCAAGACTTCAAAAGCCATCTACAGCAGCTGCTAAATAAAGATCTGTGCTACAATCATGTATCTTTTCTTTCTTTCTTCAGGAGACCTTGCACTTCTGGAAGAAATGCATACAAGCATGTATAGAGACCCAACCTATGACATCTACCACACATCTTTACACTGCATGAAGTCACAAAGGTGTTCCAGCTACTCCTCAACACATCATCTTCCTCTCTACAGCTGATCTTTGTTGCTTCAGTGAAATATTTATTTTGCCAGCAGTCCTTCCTCAGAATGATTGATTCTTTCTTCTAAAGTGCAAACCTTCCATCAATTTGCATTGTATATTTTGGGAGTATTTTCCAATTTACCAAATTGCTCTGAATGACATATTAAATCTGTAGAAAAAGCCAGACATCTTGGAAGACAGGGTTGGTCTCATCATTCAACAACTTTAATAATGATCAGGATGATTACTTAGAGCTTGATATTAAATCTGTGAATGGAACTAATTATCCCTTCCACTCTGATGGTTAATTCAGTACATGGGTTTTTCAGCCAGTTTTATGTAGGAGGGATTTTTTTCTACAGTGTACTCTCTGGCCTTTCCTATGAGAATGTCACATGAGAGTCTGTCTAAAGATTTACTGAAGATATATGATACCCTCTATTACTTCTGAATCAATGAAGCCTCTAATCTTCACAGAGGGAAGCCAGATTGACTTGACAGAATTCATTCTTCATCAATAACTGTACACACTGTTATTCACCTCCTTTTTTCTTCTAAGTGTCTTCGAAGAGTGTATGTGACGAATCATGCCAGAATTTTTGACATTTGCATGATCCTGGGCTAAACACTACTGTAATGTCTCAATGAAAAAAATTAAATATGTTTTCATTCAAATTTATAGAGAAAAAAACCTCTGACATATCACAAAAATACTTTTTAGAACACCAAAGCTATCCTACCTACTTTACAAAACAGACTTAAATCTAAAATGCACTATACTTACTCCTTTGAGCAAATACTCAAATATGACTGTTCTAACCTGAAGTTTTTTTAGGGTTTTCCTCATTTACTATCTACTTATTATCTACAATTATCTTATTCACACCATAGAGTGAAATCCAAGTTTTTTTACAAGTCAATTAAAATTGAACCAATCGTTTCACCTGATGATGAGACCATGGTTTGGTATTAATGTAAGAGTAGAGTCAGAATATGAATTAGAGTTATTATGATATTAATCAGAGCTGGTTAGTTCATGGTAAGGTTTATTTAGTTAAAAAGTGTAAGACTAGAAACCTTTCCTCAGTATGGTTTCTAGTCAATGTATCAAACATATGAAAGAGAATAAAGAATGTCTCATTCTTTAGAGTATTTGAAATGGCCATAAAGTCTCAGTTTCACAGAAGAAACCGGGTTTTTCTGCAGCAGTTTCTTTTTCTGTGAAATTGAGACTTTATGAACTGCAGCATGTCTGTGAAAATCATCTATGACATAATTTATACTCTTCCAAGCAAATAAGCAGATGGTAGAATGGAGAAGAGCTATGTAAATCAATGTTTATAAAGTAGCAGACTGAAAGTAGCAGGCTTCAAATTATGTCCAGGGTACACTGATAGATGCCATTATCCATTACTGTGCTTTCTCTGACATTTTATCTAAGGGCCAAAAGCCAAAAGAAAGACCACAAGCATCTAACCACAAAGTAGCTCTTATTTTCCTATTCTAGTCAGCAATTAGCTCACAGGAACAGAATTTCAAGTATTTCCAATGCCTGTAGTTAAAAATATGCCTTTTTCTAAAATGAAATACAAATGTCATATGCTAAAAGCCATTTTTGGGACTGCAGTCTTTGGACTACAAATATATATTCAATTCACACAGTAGTTACATGTAAAATATTTGATCATGTGCAACTCTTACATAAACAGAAAGACTATTTGTTTTAAAAATACATACCAAAACATGTAGACTCTAATGTAATGTAACTGCCTTCTGCTTTTCATGAAACGGAGATTTTCTGCCCTGTCTGCTATCAAATCAGAAACATGTGATGAGTGTGAGTTACCAGTTCAGAACTTGTATTTCATGACCACGCTGGTGTCTGCAACCGCTCAGTCTCGCCGCAAAGGATTGTAGCAATCAAACAGGCACAGGTAACATTCAAATGACAAGCAGGGATTTCTGAACTCTAAATCCATTGTCTAAGAATTATAGCTCATTTCTTGGTGTGACTCTCCTTTCATAGGTGGATTTTGTTAATACACAGATGGTTCTTAAATTTTTCCTAACTGTTGCTCAAAGGGACCCCTCTTTCTTTAATGTCAGGAGAATATTTTTCTTTCCTAATTTAAACAAGCAACTACACAGACCCTCAGCTCAGCAAAACTAGGTAACTACTTTTAAGAGAGCAGCAGCAGCAAAACCAGGAAGAACTGACAGGGAATAAATGGGCAAAAGAAATGAAGCCATGGAGCTGGGACAGCAAAGAAAACAAGATGAATAAAGTACAGAATGTGTTGATGATAACTTCCTTCTCCAAGTTACAGAGTAGCCAAGAGATCTTGGTGAGCTTGTTCTCACCAAGATGGGGCTGGTGGAGAATGTGAAGCTCAAGGGCAGCCTGGGCTGCTGTGACCATGAAGTAGTGGGGTTCAAGATCCTTACAGCAGCAAACAGGACACAGAGTAAGCTCAATATCCTTCAGGAGAGCAGACTTTGGCCTCTTCCGGGATCTGTTAGGTATAATACCATGGGATAAAGCCCTGGAGAAAAGGGCTCAAGAAATCTGGTTGATACTCAAGGATCATATCCTTCAAGTTCAGGAGTGATGCATCCCAAAGAGGAAAATGCCTGGAGGCCTGGCCTGCATGGATGAACAAGGTGCTCCTAGGCAAACTCAAAAAAAAAAAAAAAAAAAAAAAAAAAAAAAAAAAAAAAAAAAANAAAAAAAAAAAAAAAAAGCCTACAGAGGATGGCAGCAAGGACAGGTAGCCTGGAAGAAATTCAGAGAGATTGCCTCAGCAGCCAGGGATGAAGTTACGAAAGATAAAGCCCCGAGAGAATTAAATCTGGCCAGGGACACCAGGGGCAACAAGAAAAGGTTCTATGGGTACACTGGTGATAAAAAGAAAACAAGGGAAAATGTGGGCCCTCTCTAAAAGGAAATAAGAGACACGATTATGCGAGATTTGGAGAAAAATGAGGCACTTGGTGACCTTTTTGCCTCAGTCTTCATCATCAAGTGCTCCAGCAACACCGCCTGAGTTGCACAAGGAAAAGTCAGGGACTGGGAGATGGAGGAGCCATCTGGTACAGGAAAAGATCAAGTTTGAGACCATCTTTGGAACCCAAAGGTGCACAAATCCATAGATTCTGAGGAGATACATCCACAGATCCTGAGGGAACTGAGAGATGAAGTGGCTAAACCACTCTCTGAGCAGTTGTGGGAGGCCAGTGAAGTTCCCAGTGACTGGAAAACGGGAAACAAAATTCCCACTTTTAAAAAAGCAAGAAAGGAAGACCCGGGGAACACAGGCCAGCCTCATCTTGCCTTGGTGCCTGGCAAGATCACAGAAGAGATCCTCCAGGAAACTATGCTAAGGTAGATGGAAAAGAAGGTGGTGATTGCTGAGAGCCAACATGGCTTCCCTAAGGGTAAATTGTGCCTGATAAATTTGGTGGCCTTTTACAATGGGGTTACAGTGGTGGTGGATAAAGCAAGAGCGAGTGATGTCACCTGCCTGGACTTGTGCACAGCACTCAACACTATCCTACATAATATCCTTGTCTCTTGCCTCTTTCCATGGTTCTATATAGCTGTTTTTATACTGCTTCCTATCTAATTCTCTGGCAGTAATTCTGTACCATGCTCCACTTTTTAAAGTTAAATTATGTCCTGTAACAGGAATGCAGGAGAGATAGCCTTATGATTTAAGAACTGGACTGGAACTCCGTAGCTCGAAGGCACACAAATTTTGTCTCTGACCTTCAGCAGGGTACTTAAATCTTCTCCTTTAGTACTCTGTATGTAAAATGTAGTGCCTCAAATGTATGTGAAAGGGTAAGTCAATTAGCTGCCAAATCTTTACAACACAGTACACACATAAGAAAAATCATACAGAAAAATAATTTTAAATAAGGAAGAAAAAACCTAGTTGCTTGTAGTGTTGGCAAAATACACGGATAAAATACATCTAACAGTTTTGAAATCCTGCAAAACTACAAGCCAATCCCTATATCCTGTGAATGGATCTTTTTAGCAGTGGGATTAAAGCGACCAGAAATCTTGTCAGCACTATACTTCCAACTCACAGAGCTTGGTACTTTAATGCCAGGATCAAAGACAGAAATCGAATCTGTGAACCTCAATTGCTTTTTCATCATCTGACTTGTAATATCAGCCTTGTTCTGGGCAGTGCCTGGGAGCTACAGGGGTGATGTGAGATAGTGCCAGCGATCACATCCCCACAGAAGGCATTCCAGGGCAGCTGGGACACCGAGGTCCCCAGCAGCCACAAGCAGTTTATTCTCAAAGCTTGAGAAGCAGAAGCTATTTCCTTTCTTTTATTTTGCATTTAAGGATGACAGGAAGATGATAAACAGCCAAAGCCCAGACACATCAATATGCTAGCAGCACAAAAGCCCTTTGTGATTGACTGACAAAACCTAAAGAAGGGGAGGAGACCCTCTTTTTCTTCCATTGGGGATGGCTCTGGACAGAGACGCCTGAAATTTTAGCCCTCAAAAGCTTCTCCTGTTACCACCAGATCACCTTGCAGGTAAACACTTTCCTGGTTCATTGAGTCACTGTTACGTATCTGAAAAAGAATCTCCACTGAAAAGTGATAATGGTGGAAAAATACTCCCTATTGTACAGCCGTAATTCTTGTACTGCTTGTCTGCAGGCAATGCATTTCCTCTCTTGAGGAGGCTGTGCAACTGGATCCAGCTACATGTAAAGCAATCTGTTAAAATGAGGACAAGATTTACTGTTGGAAAGAAAAAGTTTAAATACATTCCAGGAACCTATGTACCATATGGCTAAAAGTGACTAAGCATGGTAAATTAAATTTAATCTCTTCACATTACATTCAAAGGTTTGTATTTTTCCATACAAGAGTAAACTTACTGATTTAGCAAATGCAACAAACTATTTGTAATAACTGGTATTCCATTTTAACTCCTAAAGAAATAAATTATTTCTGTAGGCTATTTAGTTACATTTTTAATAGTGTATGCACAGTACTAAAACCTCTATTTCACTTACTTCCTAGCATGCAAATTGGCATGTGTACCATGCAATGTGGCAATAGAAACCATGATGCTTTTATCAAATTTTTGCTTTCTTCCCCTATAGCTGTAAAATCATTGGTACTACTTAATCCACAGGAAGCAATTAAGCAAGACTTCTGAATTTAGTGTAAAAGGGGTTTGTTTCTTTTTAAAAGCAGTGAAGCCCAACAAAAGAGAAGTCACATGCTTTAAAGATGCTTTAAATAATCTTGACTTTTGACACATGTATTCCCATTGAACAGATTTACCAGCATATCTCAATATGAAAAACTACAACCACAAAAAAAGATAGGAAAGACAGGAACTAAACAGAACATAATTTTCTTCCCTCACTAGCAGCTGAAAAAGCCTACTCTGCAGCCTTTTTGAAGACTGCAGGAATCAGGAGCAGCATGATTTAACACAGGGAAAATGAAAACTAACCCAAGTTCAGCCCACACATTTAATACTCCTCATTTGGATCTGACCTAACCACAGTTCAGGCCTTCAAGAACAGAGCTAGTTTGAAGACAAGGGTATAATACAACAATAAAATACTTGCCTACTCATTTCAATCCACTATTAGCTTTTAAACTTGAAAGACAAAGTGAAAAATAGTATGTACTGGGACTGGCAAACTTCCTATAACAAGAAAGGTGGTTCAAGGGATTGGAGGCAGTATGTGTCTTTTTTTTAATAGCCAAAAGGACAATGACCACCTTTATTCTGGGCTATCATTTGATACAGATAACATTTAGGTACTGCTTAGGCATATAAAAACAGAGGTGTAGACAGCGTGCTGCAAAAGCATGTAATGTTTCTCTGTTAGATCAAGAGGCAGAAACCAAAAAAGGAAAAAAAATGACCTGATGACTTGCAAATCAGTTACTTTGATGATCCATTATGCTTTTAAACAAGTACTTTAGCTGAAGAGCTTTGGTAAACCCAAAGACAAAAAAGCTGCACTACAGCCCTAATAATGCAACCACTCATGTTCTCCTACTGCTTTAATTACAGCTGGTTCATTGTTGGTCAAAACCCTGTCCTGCTTGGCCTCTTACTCCTTCTCTGTGGATACTGTTCCATCTCTCCTCCTCATGTTTCTCTTTTCTTCTCTGGTCAAGCAGTGCATCTCATAACAGCAGTAGTTGAAGGGGAAACAGCCAGTTTTGAAACTCAGTATAATCCATCAGTCATCCTCACGAGGATCCAAAGAAAAAAATATTTTGAAAGGCACTCAAGAGGAGCATTTGTTTTCCCACTGCACATAGCCCCATATGGAGCCTCCTCCCAGTCCCTTCCCTCCCCTTGGCTCCCACCACCACTGCTCCCAGTTGATCACAACTCTGGGAAAGCGATGCTAATCATCTGTCTCTGCTGACAGTGACACTGTCACTGTGACTCTAGCTCACCTTTCCTACGCTCTCACCTGCTTTTCAGGAGACTGCGGGGCTGCCAGCTCGGACAGGGGGAGGCAGGGATGACACTCGCACGGCTCAGCACCAGGTAACAGTTGCTTTGATCTTACTACCAGGAGGAGGGTTTAAAATACTGTAAATATGTTTATGCTTATCCCTTTGAACACCTAAATCTTGCAGTATAGACGCTCAGGTTTGGTTTCGTTTCCTGTGGTGTATATATGGACCTGCACTCTGCACCTCTTCTGGGGGCAGGCACAGACATGGTGACATTGCTTGGCTTGGCATGACAGCCATACCAGGGCAGATCACAAAATAACGAGTACAAGGATTAAAGGCTGATGTGGAATGCACTTCCTTGGGAGAAGCTGTAAACACAACAGGCGTCACGCAATCAACTCGTTACCAAAATGTCAGAAGGTTTCTCTCACGGTATTTTCGGAAATTAGTCGAATAACTCCTGGTATCTTAAGACTAAGTCTGTTCTAGTAACATTTCAGTATCACAAACACATATATTCGGAAAGCAAACACAAATATTAAAATGCTACATTCTAATCACTAAACTAAATATTTTCTCAATACATTCTTTCTCAAGAAAAGGTACTAGAAAAAAAAATCATAAAATTAACATTACATGACAAATCTCTAATTTAAAGCAATACTTTAAATACTGCTACCAAACTGGCATGCACATTTTGAAAGACAGAAATAAATAATGGCAAATTTAAACCTTTCCAGTTTCAAAGATGCATCTCTAGGACACAAAAAACGGTATAAATACTTTCACTTTTTCCTCTTCATAATGATCTAAATAGACCACAGAGTTTACTGAAATTTTGAACTTTATATTACTGTACAAATTACAATAATTCTGTTTAGAACTCAAAACGATATTTTCAAATGTTTCACATATTTTTTCCAAGCAGGAGAGCAGTTTGTTCTATGATGTCCTTTTCCTGTAATTTCCATCCAAAAACTTTGTCAATAACCCATAAAAATCAATACTTAAATAAGTACTTCAATATACATGTTCCTTTCAGGTTTGTTGCTTTTATTAGCAGAACACAAGGTAAATTTTTTTCATAACAAAGCCAAGGCATGGACAGGTAATGCAGACCATGTATGCAGAATAGGTTAGAAAAAAAACTAGGGGTCATAGTATCTCAGCATTTCATTGATTCCAAACACTTATCATCCCTCAGAATAATTTTAATAGGATCTCTTGGTAACTTTAAAGAAAAATGTCAGCCTAGATGTACTCCATCTAGAACTATGCAAGCCAGATTGGTGCATAACCCTCTATATAATCAGCTAGAGAGAGGAAACTGCAACACGAGTCAAACCTACACAAGATGAGACCTGCCTTTGATCTGTCCATTTTTCCCTCCTATTTCCTAACTTAAATCAGATAGATGCCTAAAGCTGAAGCTGAATCTTGGAAACAGGCCCTAGAGACATGTTAAAGATCTAATTGTTCTAAGGTTCTCTTTAACACGATGTTGGGAATCAAAATGGATTTCTCCTAATTTTATGAATACCACTGTTGTCTTTTTCCTCCAGTACCACCCAAATGAATAGGTGAAAAATAATGATTTGCAGTTGAAAATATAATACAGAAATTGCAAAAGTGGAATTTGCTCATGGTTATTGTACTGCAGCCACTGCAAACAGTGATGGTGCAAGAGTGTCATGAGAGGCTCACAAACCAACTAAAGATGCCCACCTTAATCCTGCTGGACACTGCAATTTTCCACCCTAAACACATTTTCTTGTAAAATCTCTAGGTCCAGATATTCTTCTGACCTGTATGAAAGTCTATAAATCTCAAATTCTTGCAGTAATAAAAATATGCTGAAGATGCAGCTTTACCATTTCTGAACTACACGTGTATGTCCAGCATTAGCCCAAGGAGAATCAGTCTCCCTCTCCTGTGAATGTAGCGGAGTTTGGACCAGAGCTCTGCAAAATTTAGCAATCCACAAATTTTCCCTTCAAACCAAACCCAAAAGTACTATATGGCACAGCAAGATTTGAGAGGGAAAAAAAAAAAAAAAGAAAAACTAAAATGCAGGGGAAGTCTGCTAAAAGACTATAAGAGAACAAGAAAGATGTTTCATGAAAAGAAAAAAAGTAAAAAATCCTTTTTCACTTTTTATTCTATTGGTAGATAAACAAAACACGGATTATGTCACCTTTTACCCTTTTACCCGTATTTGTATTTGAACCTAGTCTGTGCAAGTCCAGCAGCAGGTCTCTGCCAGAAGTGCCTGAGTTAACCCAGAAGGTTATCTTCTCATTCCCAACCCCCTCCTGCAATTCATGTTCTACTTCTGCTCACACTAAATAAAGCAAGCTGATATTTATAGCATTTCTTAGGAGGCTGAATGTTTTCATTTACTCACCAGGTCATCCAAAATACCTCAGAAATCAAGTTTCATGACATTTACCAAAACAACGCTTTGAATGACTAACTTTGAGATGTTTATATAAGGATAGTAAAAAACATATAAACATGGAAAAAATCCTCAGCTGTTTTTTTCTTCTGATTTATTACATAATAATTCAACAGCAGAGGACTTTTAATGCACTCCTGTAATTCTACAGCCAATGGAAAAGGCTCCAAAATAATCTTTATAAGAAAGGGGAAGATTATTTCATATTAAATCCATATAACAGCAACACCAACTATTAAGCCTGTTGATTCTACTGTAGAAGGAAAGTAGAATTGTAAGGCAAAAATATCTTTCAAGCAGTTGCTTCAGCACAGGAGGCAGTTCAGGTGATTAAACAAGGGACTAACATGGCACCGATACCAAACATTTTTAAAAGAAAATAAAGGCACTTTGAAATATCATGTCAAAAATACTGAATAAATTACAGGATATGTGTTTCACAGAGAAAGAAGAGCAAATAGCTGTAATTTGGGAGGCTAGAATTTCCTTAATGAGATAGCATAAAGGGCTCTGTGAACAAAAGGACCTTTCTCAAAGGTTTTCAGTGTCTTAACACAAGTTTCAGTACTCTAATTTAGCAGCAGTATATGACAGTGCATCTGCATTTCTTAGGGTCTTTTTCACTAACCATTTTTAATCAGCACATAATATATAAATGGCATTAAGAGATCAAGAGCTTTCTGTTGTGAGCTATGCAAATCCTGAGTTATGAAAAACATGATGTCCTGCTTTGTGAAATCACAGCAGTAACTTTAGATTGTCTGAAATTACTGTCTCAGAAAATAACACTTTAGCATTTATCTCTAGAGAAGGCAGTCTTCATCCTCAACTCATGATCAATCAATCATCAGAAACATTCAGCTTTCCTTAATAGCTGGTTTCAGCTCATAGGTGGAGCTTTGCTTTCTAAGGTTCAGAGCAGATGAATTAACGTGCATGTTATAAGCTGGTAGTATATGGTCCAAGGATTAACTACTACAGCAACCAGTACTGTAGTCTGCCAACACATATTCACCCAAATTGCCGGATTTTCTAAGTTTATATGGATAGGATTTCTATGTAGGTGTTCATTTGTTGTACAGAGATTGCAAGTTTTATATTACGTGGATTTCTTCAAGCACAAAAATGCACAGCCATTGCATCACCCTTCCAAAAAATCCCTTGTGTATTATTCAGAATGAAATTGCTACTGAAAAAAACAATTTCATGGTGTTTTACAAACATTTATTTTACACATTGTAAGATCCCTCCTGGTTCTTCATTTCATTCTATCCAATTACTCTAGAAGACAGACTCTAGACAGTACCACAAATTATTCAAACTGAAGTAAGATGGCATGAAACCATGGTATAATCAAAACCTTTCTACCCACAAACTTAATTCCATGCAAACTGCAATTTAATAAACAATTAGAAGCAATAAAGGAAAGTGCAGTTTTATTACAAGACACTTTAAGAATGGTCTCTGAGGACTGATCAAGTGACCTCTCTGCTGTCTCTTCTCCCTGAAGGGAACTAGAGTTGTCCAGACTGCATATCCAGAGCTATTTTCACCCAGACCCCTCTATACCTGCTTTCTTTAGCCAAGTGGCATACTGTGAAGAAGTCCTAGACACAACACATCAGATGACACAATGATATCAGATGGCACCACTAAGTACTGGGTTTTTTGAGGAAGTGGTGAACACTCGGACTCAGTGGAGTTCAATATCACCTAAAAATTAATTCCTATAGATAATATCCTACAGATATGAGAAGATTCCTCTCCCCAGACACACTTTTGCATCTAACATTCTTAGACAAATATGTGTGGAAGGGGAACAATCCTGTTTCAACTGTGGTTGCCTATATGTTTGAATTAAATATAAATGTGCCAGATTCTGCTATAATGTGTATACTACAGCTATCCACAAATGAGTAATGCATCTTAATTTCATCACTTCCAGTGAAGTAGATTAGAAGCATTTTGAGAAAAAACAGTGGTCCAAGTTAGAAGAAAAGTACCACAAGACGAGGATGGAAGAGAAGAAATAAAAAAGTACTGCACTAAAATATGCTTCCTCTGTCTGTAAATATAACTGTTGCTTGTAAACCTATCATCTGCATTTCAGCTGCTTTTTTCCTAGTATATTTTTCTATTTTTTCCTGTCTCCTGAGATGACCTTTTTTCTTCTCTCTTTGGTCACTCTCCCCTTCCTTCTTCCTACTGTCTTCCTTTGTATGTTGCTCTTCTGAATTTGCCTTTCACTCTGACTCTCCTCTCACTTTATCTATTCTGGAGTAATTATTCCTGGCTTTTCCTTCTACCATTTCAGTTCTGTAACCTCACTTCTTTACTCCTGAGATTTAGCATCTTCTTTTTCTTGTCCTGTAGCAGATGCAATAATCTTTGAGCAGTCCAACAGAATTTGGGGAAAACTCCAGTGATAAATGGAGTTTATCAAGGCTGCTTGGTGAAGTTTTCAACTAGTTTGAAACACCTGCCTCATCAACAGACCATTATTACAGAATTTGTTTAGAAAACAATATGAGGTGGAGATTATGGTGAGATACTGAAGACAATCAATATACTAGAAAAATAAATATTCAAACAAATCAAGAAGAACAATGCTTATACTTCCGTAGACCAAGACTCATGCACCTGTTCAGCAGCATTTCCTGCAACAGTAGGAGTGGGTAGGAAGATACCCACCTCAAGGGAAAGGTATGATCATGTTGCATTAAGTGTCATATTGGTATTTTTCTCTTTTAATGGATAAGTATCAACCAGAGCACTGGCCTTCCAGAAGCAACACTAAGCAAACTGAACTTTACAGGCTGCTATTAACTTGGCAACCTGAAGGCTACCCTGGAAGCTGTGTGATGTATAGAACATATCTCAATTCTTCCACAAAGAAAACAGTTTTGAACTTTCCAATTCAAATGACTTTTAATCTCCTAGATTCAGCTAAGATCACCTAAAGTTATGCTGGTATGCAGTTACTTAAAAATGACCAAAGTCCATGTGAATGCTGTGGAGCATCTCTGCTCTCCATGCTTTTCCAATCAGCACCACTGGCTCAGTGTGATGCAGCTACTGTGCATCACAGTACCAGCTGTGCAAGGAAAATGATTCAGCTCAAAACTACTTGGAGCAGAAAGAGCAGCCAAGTTTAGTTAAACCTGGAGCTGTTAGGAATGCAGTGGCAACCAGGGCTACCTATTAGGGACAGCAATAATTTTTAAGATCAGAGAACCCTATAACCTCAGATAAGGCAGTTTAGATGAACTCAGAAAATAAAATACTACTTTGCTTTTATTCTGTGCAACATTTGACTCCCAAGCATCAGTCAGACTTTCATGGCATAGAGGTAGACTTACACTAACTCTCTTTTTAGAAAGGTTTTAAGCTTCAAATTACACCACATAAATATTAGGATTTTATCTTTAATAATGAAAGACATTTTATATGATCTGGGTGACCATGACTGCTATTGGTCTCAGTACCTTTGTTGACATTTTAGTTGGGTGGAGAGGACAAAAAGCAACTCTGGGAACAAGTTAAGTACAATGCAAAAGAATTTTCTGGTTTTCAGTCAGTGAATGCTTGTTAAGAGTGAACAGTGTTTTTTAGTCAACAGGAATATATTCTACAAGACAAACAGATCTGACTTTGAATAAGTTGTTTATTCCAAAAGTATGAACATGACTTTGCCAGTTTGATCCACTTATGGCTAAGAAAAAGGCTGAAGTGATTTTGAGCCACTAAATAGGAAATGTAATTTAATGACTCTCCCGATTAGTTTCTGCTTTAGATGACAATACAGACAGGAAGATTGCCTTCCCTGGGACTCCACACAGGATTTTTCCAAGGGCTGTCCAAAATCTTACCGAAGGGCATCAATGGTTAATTCTGATATCAATTCAGACAGTAGCCAGCTCACACTCACAGCCAGTCCACACAAATGGACAACTCTGAGGTGTGATGAAGTCATCCCTCTGCTGTCCCTTCTTCCTGTGCAGTTGATCAGACTCTATGCATACCCAGAAGTATTTTCACCCAGACCCCTCTATATTAGGTTTCTTTAGGGAAGTAGCACACTGTGAAGAAGTCCTACTCACAATACTGATTGCACCGAGCAAGGAAAAAAAAACCCACCTCAAAAACTAGTCTGTGATAATCATTTTTGCTAATATGCATTGGTGTTTACAAATAGATTTTTTTTCTTCCCCAATAATTAAACTAAACTTGAGCCTCTATTTTAGTTCCACTGTTAAAACACGAAGACGAAAGGAATTAAATGTTGTTGATGATTGCTCAACAGGATATTCCATCAGCCTTGGCATGGAGTCATTATTTCAGAGGAGAAAGTGGTTTGGAGCCCATTCAACTGCCAGTGTTTCTGTGTCAGGTCAGGGAAAAATTGACCAAATACATCTGGGGTCTGTGTCAATTTTCACCTCTAAAGAGGCTAGAGGAAAGCTGAAGAGGGACTTTTTACAAAGGCATATAGTGATAGGATGAAGTACTGGCCTCAAACTGAAAGAGAGTTGGCTTAGATTTGATATAAGAAGAAATTCTTTACTGTGACATACCATGTGGTGGTGAGTCACTGGAACGGTTTCCCTGACAAGCTGTGGATGTCTTGTCTCTGGAATTGTTCAAGGCCAAGCTAGATGGGGCTTTTAGCACTGCTCCAGCAGAACATGGCCCTGCTCATGGCAGGGGGGTTGGAACTAGATGACCTTGAAGCTCCCTTTCAGACCACACTATTCTAGGACTCTGTGATTTAACTTCCAGATTCTCTCTGGAACACCGCTTCATTACCAATGACATAGATAGGAGACAATTAGCTTCCTCCAAGATCATACAACATTTGTGGTTTTGACCAGAATTTTAGTGTTTTGAGTTCGTTTGACCAGCATTCATGCAGACAGGTGTCTAACCTCAACTTTACAAGTCAAATTCTCTGAGGCTGTTATGGCTTAACTCAGGGAGAAAATAAAAGAAGAAAATAAAGCAAGAAGACTGCCAATGCAAGGTTCTTAATAGGTTATAGATGAAAGGAGGAATGCTTCTTCGAATCCCCTAAATGAACAGATCTCTTCTATCCACAGCCTGTTCTTGGCCAATATCCGTAAGTAATGGAATTACGGAAAACAAGCTGCAGCTTCCAGTATTTTGCAATTACCAGGGGATCATACAGCTTGAAGAACCATAAATGGCTGCACACCAAGGAAAATTCCAAGTCAAAGGGTTGTAGTCAAAGGTTACTTTAAATAGCAACTTTCCAATTTGAGATAGAATGAAGAAAAGTTGAGAGGTCTGGAATTTAAAGGGAAATAAGATAAATTACATACATCTATATTGCAAACTGAGAGAGAAACAAGTCATTAAAATGAGTGTCTTATCCACCTCCCACTACTGTAAGTTTTAAGACATGAATACAATTCATAACTTGTGAAAACATGAAACAAGCTTATTCTAAATTTGAAAGAAAGTAGTTACACCTGCACACAATTCAAATATTTGGTATTATTTAAGACCACAAAATTTGATTTTCCTGTTCTCTATTTTAACCAGAAGAGGAAATGTGATCTTCCTGCCATTTGCTCTTAAAAAGAGCCATAAAAAGCAGATTTCAGTTGTTTTCAAACTATGTTAGATCTTCAGGGTCTTACTTAGGAAATGGAAGTCCTTAAGTAATCAGTACATTCTCCAGAAGACTCAACATTTCCCTTTTTAGCCCAATTATGTTACCAGCACTGGGTGATGCCACTGAAGCACTCCATTCAATTCAGCTTGAGTGAAGAATATAGAGAGGTTTACCAGAAAACAGAAAGCTCTAAGAAACACTGTTCAAAGCAATTTCGACAACATATATAGATACACCAGTGACATACCTGAAGAAGAACATGAAGAGAGCAGCTGTGATGCAGAACAAAAGGACCTACAAGAAGGAGAAAGAGTGTTATTACATACCACACTACTACTCCATGTTCTGGATCATGAAGATTTTATAACCTTCACTATAAAAGCTATGCTTTATTTATATGCTTAAGGGGTCAGAATGAAAGCTTGTCTGAGTCCACCAAAAGGATTGCCTAGTTTCTAGTGGACTTTGAATGATTCCTGTAGAAGATTAAAAAATTGAAAGCCAAACCGGGGTACTGGGACAACAGATACAGTAAATGGCACCACTTAAAAGCATCTGTAATAAAAGACCAAGTAATAATTATAAAACAATAGAATTTAAAAAATAAAATATTAGAACTGAAATTTAAACAACATGTTTTACCACTCTTTGCTTTTGTGGTTTATTCAAATATCATACTGCTAGTTCCCATTTAAAAGGCAGGGTGTTTAAACATCTGTATAGACAGCTGCTTGTGCTGAACTGCTTTCCAGCAAGTTTGAGAGTAGACAATTCTATTCCCAATTAACAGCACTCTTTCTAGTAGTTTACCTTAGTGCTAAACTCACTTGGAGCAATCCTATCTTGCTCTGCATCATCAATGTGCTCATACAAGAGTCCTTGAGCAAACTTAGCAGTTCTCCAGCACTGAGAGGGGAACGTCCTACTTTCTCCTGCCATCCTGTCTGCTGGGGCTTAGGGCTGTTACCTCCTCCTTATCACCTGCACAGGGACTCACAAATGCTGAAGAAAACCTGCCTTAATCCACTCCATCTTAGGCAGGTACAGCTCACAAGTGAGAAAATATTGTTTTGTTCTAGATATACTGGCCCATATTCATATCACCATTTAGGAGGCAAAATCCTTACAGAAATATTGCAAGTCTTTCAGAAAATATTTGCACCTATTTTCAAGGGTAGAAGTAGTTTTGATCATGAGAGGACACAGACAACTTATGTGAGAAGAAATGGAAGACGTGGCAGAGGTGTAAATTAGAAGGTTATAAACACGTAGAACAGGAGGCTGCTGCGTGTTAGAACAGATCAGGAAGTGTGACAAAAATTTGAATAGGAAATCTTTACAATTACTTTCGGAGAAAAAAAAATCTTACAAATGACATCATTTCCCTTTTCTAAGTCCTCTGGCATGTGACTTAAAGTCACACAAGACATTATAGCATCTGCTGCGTAAACTACCCATTTTTGCCTTTTCCATCAACAGTACTATCATACTTTATTAATCTGCATCAAAAATGTGAACATGTGAAATCATTTTCTACAAAATCATAAGGGAAAAGGTATATTTCATGAGGGTAATGGAATATTTCATTTCAAACTAGCAGCAAATCAGACAAGCAGACTTGTTTCAAACACAAATTCTACTCAAAAAGATCTGCTCTATTCCTCTAAAGTTCAAAATGTATTTGATCAGTCAAGCCATCAGTTCTCGAGGTTATTCTGGAGACACAGGGAGAAGGTGGCTTGACAGCCTGAGCAACAATATTGGGAAATAAGTGAGAAATGGCAATGAGCCAGTTTTCTGGATGATAGGGGGGAGGGAATGACAAAACAAAAAACAAAACAAAACAGAAACAAACAAATCCCCTCCCAAAAAAATAAAAAATAAAAGAAGTATGCCTTTGCACACTAAAAATGCTCACTTCACTAAGCAGCCTTTTTCTTTATTTTTTTTTCACTCCTTTTACCTTTTTCCCAGTAAGTTTGATAATAATCTAACAAGTATTTATACGTATTATTAAGATGCCCTCAGAGCTCTTTATATGTACCATTAAGATGCCCTCCAGGCTAAAGCACTGTAGCTTTCTCAGTTTGGAAAACCCAGCACTGGACACAACGCTATAGGCGTGTCTCAGCAGCCTGAGTAGAAGGGAAAGATCACCTTGTTCAACCTGCTGGCAGTGGCCTCCTGTACTGGAAGGGCTCCTTGCTGGCTCATGTTCAGCTTGGTGCCCTCCAGGACCCTCAATTCTTTTTTGAGAAGCTGCTTTCCAATGCCCCCAAGGATATACTGGTGCCTGGGGCTATTCCTCACCAGAGCCAGGACTCACCCCTTTGTTGAACCTCATGAGGTTCCCATCGGCCCATTTCTCCAGCCTGTGGAGATCCCTCGGGTGGGGAGCACAACCACTTAGTGCAGCAATAGCTCCTCCCAGTTTTGTATCACCTGCAAAGCTGCTGAGGGTAAAGCCTCTTGTCCACTCCTCCAGGTCATTAATAAAAATGCTGTGGGCCTAAGGATGACCTGCTGGGGTCTGACACCACTGACCAGTCTCTGGCTGGGCTTTGTGCTGCTGACCACAGCCCTCCACGCCTGCCAGTTCAGTTCAGCCAGTTTTCAACCCACCTCATCATTTGGTCTACAACCTATATTCCATTGAGCAAAAACTGGAAACTAAAAATACTTGAAGACCTTGCTTAATCAGCCTTTTTAATTTTCAGATGTTGTCCAGAACTTAAAAATGTTCCTTGAAACAAATAAGATGTGGAAGACCTTGGGCAGGTGGAGAAGCAGGAACAGATACCAACTTTTGTAAATGAGAATTTCAGGGAATATTAGACTGTCGATCAGACCACTTCTAGCATCCACAACCATACTGCAATATACTATTTGACACAGGCAGCTTATAACCATCTAGATAACAAGAAACAACCAACACAATAAAGAAGTAAATTTAAATTACTGGAATTTTCTTTGACAGATGATTTAAGAGAAGGAACAGGTGTAATTTTTCCTAATTTTAACACACCTTTGCCGTAGTTGCTTATGCTAATCAAGTAAGCGTGCACAGGGCTGCTCAAAAACACTGCAGGAGAAAACTCTCATAGCTAACAGTTCATTATCAAACTAAAAGGCATTTTAAGTGAAGTCACCGAAGAGGTTTTGCCTCCCTCTTCAATAATAATTTAAATTAAAGAAAATTTCTTTTGTTAAAAAAAAGCACAGACAAAACAAGGCAGTCCAGAAGATCATGATGGAAATAAAAGGCCTGTAGGCTACAACTGTTGGAAAACTGCTGAAACTATAAAAGAAGTAGTGAGTGATGAATATGACAACTATTTTCAGATCATTATCATATACTGATAAATCTGTCTCATCAAGTACAGGAGGAGGACGGCAGAGTTAAATCTACACCAAATAAAGCACTGGTTAGATAATAGGAAGAGCTCTCTCCAGGGTAGTGATACACCAGAACAAATTGTCTGAGACTGTAGAATCTCCTTTATCAGAGATGCTTAAGATCAGTAGAGGGAAACATATCCAAGAAATGCCGTGAGCATGTTTGACACTGTCTCTCCAATATTTATGCAACTGAAGGACAGCAAGATGCGTGGCTAAACCAGACCCAGACCCTTCTACATGAAATTCACAGCCCCACATGGAAAGTCCAGAAACTGCCTTATCATAGCACAAATAAGGCAGAAACAGAAGAAAAAATATCACTGTGTTCCAAATCTAAGCTACTTTCAAAATAAGCCTTTTTTTTTACTTTTCCTCCATTCTAGAATTTTTTGTAATACCCTCAGTACAATATGCAATACTTATTTTAGTTTTTAAAATAACTATATTTAAGAAAAAGAGGAAAAATACTAAGGCCTACAGAAACATAATTCTAAATATTAAGTGAATTTAAGACTTGTATTCCAGTGAGTAGGAAGTCTCACTTGGGATTTTTCTTGCAGAGTCCATTAGTTTTTGATTTACAGTGGAAGACCAACACAATGTACTTGGCAACATACAGACCTTGAAACTTTCCAGCTGAAGAAACAGATACAAGCAGAAAGCCTGAATGTTGCTAAGGAGAATAATATGCCCTAAATATTTTAGTATCTATGAAGAGATGCCGGTAGGTTACAAGGAAAAGTCCTTACGCTCCAGGTTAGCATATCTGGTATGTGAGTACTTTAATTTAATTGATTACATTATACTTCACTGTACTATGCTAAACCTTAATAAAAAAAGAAAAAATAAAAGGAAATTTGCTGACAAAACTGAAGAGGTACTTTTTTCCAGATCTCTGTTGGCTGCCAAAGCCAGTATTTATTTTTTTTCAGGAAAGCTTAGCCGGCATATAATCAGCAACAGGAAGTGACATCTGGCAGTACCCAGCACAGTGCACAAAACAAAAAGCTCTGGGTGAAAGTGGTTACCACTTGCCCTGGTGACAGCAGTAGGCCCAGTAACACCAGTAGAAGCAACTCACAAATGACCTGCCCTCACGGCCAGATAAAAATCTTGGCCCACAGAAAGGAAAAATAACACTGCTAAAACCATCAAAACTACTTAAGTCTTGTGTATTCAGGCTTTTCCCGCACATTACTCAGTCCTCAGGTTATGTGCATTTTCTTTAAGCATTTCCATTACAGTCAGATTTCCTGGGGTACAAAAGGTCTCTGATTGGTGGCTGCTGGTTCTCCCCTACAGCCAGAATAAAGAGTAGGACTGAAGCCTGTGATAAATGAACACAGACCTTATAATTAAAAGGAAAAGCACTGAAGGTACTTATAATCTATTTAATGAAGACAGGAGGAGGTAAATCAGTGCTATTAGCTGGTAGAAGCACCCAGAGTGTTGGAGCTATAGTTCAACACTGCATAGTGCTACTACCAGCTCACAGAAGACCTGAGGCAGCTTCAACCACTGGCACGTAACACTTGACTTCCAGTGTATTCATAAAGTCTGAAAATCATCACCCTCCTGATCAATCACTTCACAATGTATGCGAGAGCTACAGCTATACTTGATAAAAACAAAGTTACTACTACTCCTCCTAAATTCTGGAGGCTGTGTGCTACAGAAAACTGAACTGCCAGCTAAAGTCTGTCTGAGGGAAGGTTTAGCGGTAAAAACCATGGAAAATTAAAAACCCAGTTTAAATAAGCCCCTTCAGTAATTACTACTTGAGCCAATTTCTTCCAAAGTTACAAGATATATAACTGGGACATATGTAACTAGGAGCTTTGTACAGTTGGTTACAAATTTTTACTCTTACAATACATGATGCATAAAACCACAACTATTTTGCATATCTTTTTATTCCTTAATATAAAGACATTCATCCACAGATGAGTTTACTGGTGTCTCTGCTAATGTCTATTATTATAGAGGTTATAATCCCCTCTCACCTTTACACACACAGTTGAATAGCAGCATGATATCTGTACTATCTTTTTTTATACCAGGGATCACAGAAGATGCTCCATGGGACTTTGACTATACAATCTATTTTTCTAATTTACCCCTACTTCAGACATGAAGAATGATTTGTTGTACCCAAAAGCCATTCTAGCTTTTTTCCATACATATTAGTTAGTCTAATAAAAACCAAAACATCACTAACAGTAAGCCCCCAAAGCTACACTTGCTTGTGGTTCCTAGATTTTATTTCAAGATGTGTCATTGCCCTTATTAAAATGTTTTCTACAGTTCTTATCACTAAGATTATCTCTTAGGCAAACTGTCTTTTAAGAAAGATTAATGTATTGGTCTTGTACTCCATGACCCAGTAAATATATATGTATGGAATATCTCTTTTCCACCTGCACATTAAATAACATCCTAATCAATTAACTGTCTTTACGAAATATATTGGTTAATCTTTTCCAATAACAAAATAGCTAGTTTAAAAAGCATGCAATTTTCTGTAATTTTCTAGTAGTTAAAAGGGATGGAAGTCACAGTCTTTCTGAGTAACTAGACAATGATACCAGAAGTCATATCGAAAGACACCAAAGACATCAAAAAAAACTTACGTAAAAGCAAGAGCCACTGTATTTTATATTTTAAAAATATTTTAAATATTTTATATTTTA